>SNQJ01S0031474.1:105832-121602 GCA_010110895.2 Picea sitchensis | reverse complement strand
AAGAGAAAAAAAAAAACACAACCATTCATTGATGAAATACATGTAGAACAAGGATCGCTCACACAAGAATTATACAAAATACTTGGAATATAACATAATAATCCATGTAGGAATAATGTATAAAATATGAATAGATGAGATGAGATACAATTGAGAATGAGGGCTCATTTATATACCCACACAGGTTTTGACATCTTATCCTCGGTGCACACTTCTTGAAGGAGGCAATTTTTGGTGCATTTTGGCTATTTTCTTGTGGAGGATCTTCAACTAGGGTGATTTGCTAGATTAGTCTTGGTGAAGTAAGTGGAAATTCTGCATTTCTTTATTGCGAATGAATTCTATTGTTATTTTTTTACTTTTTTCATGTCGAAGATTATGAAATTGCTAGCTTGAAACCCTAGGGGACTGACATATGTTATTGTCTTTTTCCCTATACTCTTCCATGTGTTAAAATATATTGAAAGGCACCTAATTTGAAGTAAATACTAGAGCCCTACCATTGTAACACTCTAGTAACCCTACTTCCATTTCCAATTGCATAACTTATTACATTTTGTTCAAGGAAAGAGAAAATCTGTAGGGCCTAACCCTTGTTACTTTCTAGCAATTTTCTCTTGGAAATGGATTTTTGAGGCCTTGGGATACCAACACATCTTTTGTCCTCTCCATCCTTTAACATATTATTATCATTTTCTATCTTTCCTTTAATAATGTTTTGTTGCCATTAGTGACTCCATTTACCCTAGAAAGGCAATAGACTACCTCTTACAAGTGGTGATTGAGCAAACAAACACTTATACTCTTATCCTTGAACTCTTTACTAACTTTTTATAACCCTAAATTAGACTAACCCCTAAGCTAACTTGTTTGTGATAATTGCTAGTGAATCCACTAGGTAAGTGCTAATTCAATTGTGATAATTGCTAGTGAATCCACTAGGTAAGTGCTAGTTTGTGTATGGTTTTCTTGCATTTTTGACCATTTAAACTTGTTTTTGTTACAAAAGATAGCTACAGTCATCTAACTGCAGCAAAATCTCTGAAAAAGTGACATTAAAAGCTAGCTAAACATTGCCAACTTTGCTTGTGACAAGTTATTATCAATTTGCCTAGTCAAGTCACTTTTATTTGTCTTTTTCAAGCAATTTCAAGGCTTGAATCTTGTGGCTATTGTAAGATATTAATTTTTTTTATAAAGTGATGCATTGCTGCAAATTCATAATCAACTAGCTTATTTTACGAAGGTTTATTATCTTATGAAGTACTAACAATCATCTGGTACTTGGAAAGTGCCCCGTTTGCATTGTTGTCTTGTTCTGGGCAAGTACACAATACTATTCATTTGCTTCATCCTTAAGACATAAAAGGAACCTTTGATTAGAGTGATCTGTGAGAGGGGAAGGGTTTCCTTGTGACTATTTTCCTTAGCCTTCTCAAACCCCCTAGGTCGTCGGGGATGTCTCCCCTGGGGTAGCTTAAACATACTCCTAAATAGAAAGGGATCTCCTATTAAGGTGACAATGATAGGGTATTCCCAGTTACGCCAATTCTGTACCCACTTGGCTTTGGATTTCGGGGCAAGTAAAAATTGTGCGATAACATACATAATCACACCCAATAAGCATATTGAAATATAACGAGTCTTGCACCACTATTGCATCGACAATGATAGTATTCCCACCTAACGATATAGGATACTGAGGAAGAATCCACAAATATTCACTAGGACTTCTGTCAAAATCCAACAACTCATGTGAAGCAGACACAAGCTCGAGAGAACCCAAAGCTTGCCAAGCTTAGGAGGATAAAATACTTGTGGAGGCTCCTTCATCTACAATACATCGATAATTGTTTTTGAATTAACTTCAACCATTATTTGAAAGGGTGTAGAAGAAGGAATACAAGTCTCAACAAGGTCATTCCAATCAAAGGAAACTATCCTAGGACTTGGAGGGGGTGTGATCAAAGTGAGTGGAATGCCCCCTTGTTCTGAAAGTACTGAACTGGAAATGCTAAAAACATGGTCGGTAGACACATCATTCCCCATTAGAAGAGTGGGATTAGCCAAATATTGCATCGGCGTGACCACTTTGGTAGATTTGACACTTCCAAAATAAGAGTGGCATCGACCGAATATTGCATCGGCATGACTACTTCCTCAACCACTGGTTGAACATGTTGCGATACAACATGGTCAGAAGGCGCATCACGCCCCAAAAGAAGAGTGGGGTTGACTGAAGATTCTATTGGCATGACCACTTCATCAACCAAAGGATGAATAGACTGTGAGGACACCTTTGAATACTTAGAATCCGAAGAGCTTATAGATAGAGACCACAATCTTCATGCCTCTGGAAGGCCAGGGCATAAATCAGTAAGGACATGTTGAGGATGATTTCTTATCATTTCAACACTTTACTTCATATTGGGAGAATTGTTGGGGGTCTTGTTGACCTATCTACTCTTGTATCATGGATTATCTATTTATTATGGTCTTATCTCTAGGGTTTGTAAAGAGATAAAGACATATTTTATTTTCTTAGGGATTTTGCTAGGAAAATATTGTTATTTTAATAAGAGGGGTGCTAGATCTCTCATATAAATAAGAGAAACACTTCTCACTTGTAAATTATTGCTAGAACTTGTGGAGAACATTACTTGTCTACCATGACTTCTATATTTTTGATATGGATGGATAACTAGAGCACCTTCTTGAAGATGATGTTTTGTGGATGACTTTGCAACTTCTATGGATTTTCATGTCTAGGGTTTATGGATGAAAACAAATATCTTGAGCAAGTGGTCTCTCTAAATCTTGTTGGATTTTTTTTTATGAATGATTACTAAGTGTAATTGTACTTCTCTAATGGTGGTGCATTCTCTTGATATTGTTCTTGGACAAATCCCTTCATTTAAATCCTTGGAATATTACTAGTGGAGTATCTTCCCTTGAATTATCTTGAAATTTGTAAGGTACTAGGTTGATTTTCTAGGGTATGTAGCGGAAAACCCTATATATCACCCTAGATATACTTACATCCTCTCCAGTGAGGTCTTAATCGATCCCATATGCTAAAAAAAAAATAGTAGGCACTAGTCTTCTCCCATCTCGTCAATATAAAATTCAAAACTTCATTTTTTATTAATGTTTAGGGTAAATTTAGGGTTTTCTTTAGATTACATTTAATTTTCATCCATAAAAAACCCTAGATTTATAGGGTTTTCATACATATTTTTGACCTAAAATTCTAGGGTTTTCATGCATATTCTTGACCTAAAATCCTAGGGTTTTCTTGCATGTTTTCCCTAAAATAATTTTATTGCATAAAATTTTCCTTGCTGATTTATTGCTACATAATTAGGGCTAGACATCTTATTTTAGTTGGATGTCATATGCCTTGTAATTTTTAGATTTTAAAAGTTGATCAAACCCTAGATTTATTCGTTATTTTAGCCCTATTTTCTACCGGTTTATAACTTATTTTGAGGGCTAAATTGTTTTATTCTTGTAACTTGTTTACAGTTGTAATTTCCTATCATTTATGCAAGTTTTACAACAACCATTTCTAATTTTCACATTTGAGTGTTTTTGGGATTGTTTTGCATGAGATTGTTACTTGACAAACCCCCTAAATCAACCTTAGAACACTTTGAACCAAATTTGGAATTAACTTTGAGGAACCACCTTATCATTGACTTGATTGGTACGTCTTTTTTGTGGTGAATTGATTGGATACGTAGGAGGCCTTAGACTTGATTGTGTCTTTCCTTAGTAGTCGTAAGTCCTACTAGGGAAGCCTCCCTCGTGTTGGATCCATCCTTCACTAAAAGAGGGAAGTTGTTGCCTAGGTGACAATGGTGACATCTTTTGATGTTCCACTAGTCTTGGCACCTTGTGAAGGCTTCACACTAAGGTGCTAGATTGTGTGGCAACAATGTTCTAGTGGTGTATCCCTACATTGGAATTTGATTCCACATTAATATTCCTCTCTTGAAATTTGTGCATGTTAACATCGCTATAAGTGTGTGTGTCACGAACAATCTACATTCATAATAATTGTGAGATGAAGATGGTTTGAAATGCATCACCTACACCAAAATATTTGTTAATCCAAAAGCTGGTTTTGAGGTGCAAGTCCTTGAGTTGATGTGATGGCATCCTCCATCACTTTGGCACTAACATCATTGAAATTTTAGTTTCATGTCATGTGGGCTATATTTGACTTGTGGGTTGTGTCTATATGATATTTCACGTCGACATTTTAGTGTCATGCATTGCAAGTTATCTTTAGCTTGTGATTATTATCTATATAATATTACAAACGATTACTTGATATATGTATGTACATATTAACATTGTCATAAGTATGTGTTGTGAAACATTGTACATATACAACAATTTAATACGATATCACTTGTATCAAAATCTTTGTATCTAGAAATTGATTTTGGATTACAAATTCTTAAGTTCATATAATAATACTTTCTCTCACTCTAATATTAATATTATAAACAATTCAAATTTTATATATAATAAAAAAACATTATTAATAATTTCAATTTCATATATAATAAAAGTATTTAAGTTGTTGAGATTTTTACTTGGAAAAAAAGTTTTCAAGTTAATGTTAATTGTATATTATTTTTTTTTAATAAAATGTTAATTTTAAAAATCAATATTAACCCTAATTTTATATATAATAAAAAAACATTATTAATAATTTCAATTGCATATATAATAAAAGTATTTAAGTTATTGAGATTCTTATTTGGAAAAAAGTTTTCAAATTAGTGTTCATTGTACATAATTTTCTTTTATTATTAAAATGGTAACTTTAAAAATCAATATTAACCATTAATTTCTTAATTTATTATAATAATTTTAAACAAACTTAAAGATGTGAAATCAGTGATGGGAATTGTTGATAGTTGATAATAATGATGAGAATAGTTAAATGCAAATTCTAGAGTACCAAGATAAGTACATCTTAAAAGTAGAGAATGAGATGAGAATAGTTAAATGCAAAACAAACGTTAAAGATGTGAAATTAGTGATGGGAATTGTTGATAGTTGATAATAATGATAAGAATAGTTAAATGCAAATTCTAGAGCACAAAGATAAACACATCTTAAAAGTAGAGAATGAGATGAAAATAGTTAAATGCAAATTCTAGAGCACAAAGATAAGCACATCTTAAAAGTAGAGAATGAGAGGAAGTAAGGAATTTTGATTAGAAGAAATAAAGTTTTATACATCAAAACAAAACTTTGTTTTATATAATAAAGTTTTATTCATACATAAAGAGGATAAAATTATGGGACATGTGATTTTAGGGGAATGATCATTATTTGTATTAGCTACAAATTATATTAATTAAAAAATTTGAATTTATTTGTTATTGGAGAGGATTAAAATTGTTGAATGTATCTTCACATTGAACCATCTTACATGTATAATAGTGATGGGTTGATGTATGATGTTATCACATTATGTATAATAATGTATAGCGACTTACAATAATACATAACGACTAAATCAACATTTTAATAATGATTACTTTTCATATGCACAATATTGATGAGTTGACGCATGATGTTATCACATTATGTACAATAATGCATAACGATTAAATCGACATTTTAATAATGATTACTTTTCATATGACCATGGTCCTTATATGATGTTAATATTATGATAGATAACACTCACAAAGTGGTCTTCGTGCTATTAAGTGCTAGCATCTATGGATGTCTCCTATGATGTCTTTGAATAAACATAATTTTTTTACTCTTTAAGTTGATAATCAAGCTCACTATTAAGTTTTAGTTCTTATACTCAAATATGAGGGTTAAGGTTTACTATTCAACATCTAGGCTAGTATTATTATTATTGAGATTTTTGTTTTGACCATGAATACTAACAAGTGATAACTATTTGATTTGAGATATTATAATGTAGTAGATATGTATTATAAGTTATTCTGATATCAATTTGGCTAATCAACCATGATTCGGGCATTTTCCAAAGTTCCCCAAGACTTGTAGTCAGTCCCATCTACAATAAACAACCCATTGCAAAGGTGTGTTAGAGCACAAGCAACAAACATGCTACTTAGAGGAATCAAACCTTGGTGTGTGCAATAACAACACCTCGCTTTTACCAACTAGGAAAATCCTCATTGGCTCCATTCAAATTTCATGCCTAAGCCATTTATTTATTTAATAAGAAGATGTAGTAATAACACTTGTAAACATAATCGATTTACATTATTCTTAATTCTTTGCATTTGTTCATCGCGAATGTTGTTGAACTTTCATCTAGTTTTGGATGTAATTTTTCTACAAGAGTTGCTTTACATTTTTATTCACTACATTCAATGTGGTTCATCAAGTTCATTGTGACTTTCACCTAGTCTCAAATGTAGTTCTTTTATAAGAGCTTTTCCATCAAGACTCAAGCCATTCTTTCGACAAGTACTCCAACTTGATAAATTGAGAAATGATAATCCTTGAAAAGAACATCATGGTATGCTTGCATTTGTGAATTATTAAGGTTGCCATGACTTTCCCCTGATCTTAGATGTAATTTTTCTATTGAGACTTGTTTGCCTAGATTTGAACTTGGGCCATACTTACAACAAACTTGCATCTTTCTACAACACCATGATAGACTAAAATTTGGAAAACCTTGAAAAAAATATTTATGTATGTTTACATGGACTCATGTTACAAAATTTAACCATATTATCATTCATGTTTTGTATAGTATAATTCACTCTCTACCTTTAAGTACCCTATAATTATTTCAAAGTGCCCAGAAACTTAAAAAATAAAACAAATGAAACCTTAAAAAACTCCTTACTCCTCACATTTAATCCCAACCTTGTAAACCCCGGCCTTTATTATGTGTTGTATATTGTGCAAACACAGGTACCTTCTTTGAATGAGGGGATATATTGCACTCCCTCAAATCAAATGGATTTTTTTTTAAGTTTGGTTAAACATAGTTAAAAGCTTTCAAAATCTTATCTAAGTATAATTTAAGGTTTTGAAAAGTCTAATTTGAATGAGCATATCAACATTTTGGTCTTGGGTCAACTTTTCCTAAATTTTGTAAAAAGTTGGTTATGTTGAGAGGCGCCTTTTATAACTCAGTATGAGGAAGATATGTTATTCCTTCTATCCTCAATGTGACGTTGGCATGTGACACTTTAAAAAATCATAAAATATTAAGTAAATAATATATATATATATATATAGTTTTACTAACGAAATTATGAAATTTTAATAATATTCAAGTAAATTTATACGTATCTACTATCTGCACCAACTTATAAGTTTCTACTCAAGAAATCTAATGATTGACCTGACAAGCTACTTTTGTAATGCAATGGTATAGCATTCTACTATTTACAAAACAAATTGTAATTACACTGTAATAATTACAAACATAAATAAATGAATATAGAGTAAACAAATAACAAAGAGGCATTACATGCATACATAAAGTAATCTAATTCATAAGGTGATAAGGCTTGTCTTACAATGAATATGACTTTTGTACAATCACATGGAAATGTACTATAAATTCAATTACTATTAAAATGCTAGGTATTGATACTCACATTTTATCAATTTTGTTACCCATTCCAAACTTCAATCCAGGTCAATGCATCTAAAGAAAAAATGATGTTTTCAATTTGAGAAATGTAACAAATATATTTTCAAATTGAAAAAAATATTGATAATGCGAATGATTATTCATTAACTATGATGTTAATTTTAGAGCTACCTTTTTAAACCTTATGCTTATGCTTAGATATTAGTAAACATGAATGGTTCTTATATACTAGCATGATATTAAGACCATGAATAACAACATACATGAAAACAGAGCAGTCATGACACAATATTTGTTAATAATTTCCTTGAAAGAAAGCAATTATGATATTGATAAACAAAATGTTTTTAAACAAATAAGAGTACTATGTTAAAAGCTCGTAATCATCCTGGTGTAAAAGGGTGGAACAAAGATGGTTATGGAAATTTTGATTAATTTGAAAGATCATTATTACCGAATTTTCTAAATGATTGTAGTTTACTAATGTGTATTTATTTAATATTCTAAATGATTGTAGTTTACTAATGTGTATTTATTTAATATATTTGATCATTTTATAATTATCATAAATCCATCTTAACTTCAAATTTATCATAAGTAAAGTAGGATCAAATTCTCAAATCCTTCACGACACAAAACTTTTTAAAATTGTAAAAATTAAATAAAGAGTTTACACCCCAAAAAGTTTAATCCAAATCATGATAAATTTAAAGTTAAAATAAATTTACATTAATCTTAATTCCAAAATCTTCTTTAAAAAAACATTCTAACCTCAATATACGTCTATTTCGATTATGAATTGGCAACTATCACTTTGAAAATTAAAACAAAACATTAACTTGTACTAAAAAAAAAAAGGTTAAAATTAACAACCAACTTAATACTAAAAAACTATTAATCCTAACTTTCCATAGAAAAGAGAGCTTATCTTCAAAATACAGTTTATTTCAATCATGAGGTGGGTGGAAAAACAACCAAGGGGACTCTTTTTGTCTTTTCCGAAAAATTACAAACTCATGATTGCATAATATAATTCCCTTGTTGCAATAAGGGAGACATATTTCTAAAGTTGCTTGATGTAATGTTGTAGAACTCAAAGTTCACTATGTGCCAAGGGAACATGAATAATTACTTACCTTTCACTTTCTTTACACGACCTCCTCATATTTTTTTCCATAAATTTTCTATAATGTGAGGCTATCATTTTTATAAAATTTTAAAATATTATTATATTTGGTAAATTGGTAAATTTTAAAATATCATTATATTTTGCAAGTTGGTAAATTTTAAATATCATTATATTTAGCAAGTTGATGTAATAGCATTTTAGATGGTTATGATTGGTAATAATTTTTATTATTAATTTTTTTTATAAATTTTGATTTTGATTCTAATAAAGTTAATGTAATATAATATAAAAAAATTTACAATTAAATTTAAAATATATTTATGAGAAAAAGAAAAAGAAAAGAGAAGTGATTTAAGTGTTATTTATCTATATATATTTTTTTGAAAATAAAAAAAATTTACAATATTTTTGTGTAATTTTTTTCATTTTGAGAAAGGAAATTGGTTCATGAAGAAAGTAAGCAACTCACAAAGTGGGATTTAAACTAGGGCTAAGAAGAATAACAACTTTCCTTTCAACAGTGAAGCTACACCAATTGTCTTTAATATTTGGGCATTGAAGTTCACCTAGAAACATAATTCATCCCACTCTTTAACTCATAATTTTAATGAAGATTCACTATTACCTTGTCAAAGCCAGACAATATTCACAAATAACAACTTGCTTATATACACATACCTACTCATCCAAAATTAAACATATACCTTTAAAAAAATACATTTTTTTTAATTAAATTTTTTAAAGAAAATTCACAATTAACTTCTCAAAGCCCAACAATATTCCCAAATAACAACTTGCTTATATACACATACCTACCCCTCCAAAATTAAACAAAAAACTTATATACACATACCTACCCTTCCAAAATTAAACATACAACTTTTAAGTAATAATCCCACTCAAATCCATGTCTCACTTATAATAAATTTAATGCTTTTTTAAATGTCAATATATTTTAAACGTTCAACCAGAATAAAAATTCTATCACTAATTAGAAGAAATTGCCTACAGCTAACACAAGTCCAGGTTGATATGACTTTACACTGTGTACTAATATACCTGACTGTGCTATGTGGGCCTTCTTTAACTTTAACTTGTGGTCTTTATGCTACTTCACACTGTGTACTAACATACCTTGCTCTGCTATGTGGGCCTTCTTAAGCTTCTGGTCTTTATGCTAATACGACTGTACACTGGAATAAGCTTTTCAACATTAATTGCTTCCTTTGGAAATATATACACAAAATATACAACACTGTGTATCAATATAACCTCTTGGAATATGTACAAAATACATAACAGTGTGTCTGTGGGCCTTGGTTAGCTTGTGATCTTTATCAAGACCGAATAGTACTGTACACTGGCATAAGCTTTTCGACGTTAACTGCTTCCTTTGGAATATATACACAAAATATACAACACTGTACTGATATAGCTGGCTGTGCTCGGTGGGCCTTCATTAGCTTGTGATCTTTATCAATATCACATGTCTAATATTACTGTACACTGGCATAAGTCTTTCGACAAGAATTTCTTCCTTTTGCTCTATATATAGAAATTATACAGCCTCTCCTCTGTCACCTCCCCAATAATATATACTCACTGTTATACTTCCCCTGTTTTTTCTCTCAGAAATGGGCAATGACAAGAGCAAAGACGTCAAGTCGTACGACAGAATGCGGTCATATCGGGTGCTCTTCTGCTTCACTCGCCGCTTCGACGGCCCCCCGTTCACTCCGCCCAAGGAGCTCCGGGAGCTCTATAACAGATACTTGGACGATAACGGACACATGACCGTGGCCAAGCTGCAGAGTTTCCTGGTTGACGTTCAAGGGAAGGTCGACGCCACAGAGCAGGACGCGCAGCATATAATACAGACGTTGCGAGAGAAGAAGCAGCTCAGCATATTTCACCGCCATGATATTCCATTCGACGCCTTCCTTCAGTATCTCTTAGACGAGGATCTCAATTCTGCCATTCAAAATCAGGTACTCTCATTTTGCTTTCCACTGGTCGCTGGTTCAATTCTCGTAGTGTGTTGCTCTAATGTTAGCTAGCGTCTTTTGGTGTTCCCTTTTGCATTCTTAACCAATTCACAAAACCGGGGTCTTGGACATGGTAACGTTATTATTAAACCGGGGTCTTGGACATGGTAACGTTATTATTAGGTTTGTCATTATTCTTCAACCTGGAAGAACGAATTGAACCACTAAATAAAACCGGGGTGTTGGAAATGGTAACGTTATTATTAGGTTTGCCATTATTCTTCAACCTGGAAGAAGGAATTGAACCACTAAATGCTAGACATTTCTATGAGATATTAATACTAGAAAAGAAGGGAGGGAGATTTTATAGTCATCAAATCACTATTGCAAAATGCTGCAATATAAGCTTATGAGACTCTTATATTTATGTAGAAAACATTAATATAAAGGCACAATACGAATTATTTTAATGCAGAACAGAATCCTAAATAAGGGATAAGGAATGGGGACCTATAAAGTACACATACCCAATTGTGAGACGAGATGGTTTATACAACATTACTTGCACCAAAAGCTTTTTTTACCAATCTAGAAGCTGGTTTTGGGGTGCAAGTTGTCGAGTTGATATGATAGCATTTCTCTCACTTTGATTCTAACATAGTTTGCTATTTCAATGTCATGCTTCATGGGCTGTCTTGTTACCTATGTGATGTTAAACATTTTTTCTCTTCTTTTAAGTGATATTATAATCGAAGCAATGTAAAAAGTGTTGAGATTTTATGTAATTTAGGAAGTTATTCCTAAGTGTAATTGTATTGGTTATTCCTAAGTGTAATTGTGAAAGGGTTTGTTGATAAGTCATGTCTTTTAGGTATTTTAGAGTATAAATAGAGGTTATATCGAGTTATTTTGATCACTCATTGAATATAAGTACAAGAGAGTAGTACGCACTTATCTTGGAGGCTATTCTTGGTTCGTGTTTGGGTCTCTTTGGTCTTGATTTCGTGAAAGAGCATTGTATGACATTGTACATGTTGGAGGAATCTATATTGAGGAAAGTTTGAAGGGTTTTCTCCCCCTTGAGGGTTTCCCTGAGGATATATCTTGTTGTTCTGTGGATATCTATCTTTCAGTTGTGATCCTTTTGCACACATATATATATATATATACACACAATATCATCTCTCTTGAAAAATCAACATGGTATCAGAGCGGGACTAGGTCTAACTCCCTCACAGGAGGGCCTGGGAAAATGAGAGAGATAGCTTGCGTTTGGATTTGGTGGGATTGATCTGAACAGTGAGAGAGATGGGAGCAATGAAGGAATTGGTATCATGCGCAGTGGCACATGTCGCTGCAAAGTTGGCTCCATTCCCGAAATATGAAGCCATCGACTGTAAATATGGACTCAGAAACGGAAATCCCATCGTCGTATCTTCAAAGTACAATGGATATGCCTTTGTCAAAGAAATGCGTTGGGTGTAATAAATATGGAAAACGAAGTGCATGTTATAATTCTTCTTAGGACAAAAGATCTGGTAGCCTGGTGCATTTGGTTAGTTCCAGTAATTTCTTTGCTCTTAAGGGATGTGTGGAAGGCATGGAAGAGGAGGGCTATTTGGATTCCAGGACATGCTCTTGTTCTCAGTGCCTTTATTATCCAATTGCTCTCTTTTACTGATTATTCGCATATCAATGTATATTTAGGCAACAACTACAAAACAAAAGAGGTGGTGGTCGTTTTGGTTAAAAATCAGTTGGTGATTGATAGCGGAAGACTTATGATGTGTGTGGTCATGGCTTATTTGCTTCCAGGAATGGCCCGTTCAAGCTCTACTATGGTGGGGAGCGATCTTACAGCATTGGCATTGAGTATAATACGCAATATTGTCTCTAAGCTTCATTTTGTTTGGAATGTGAAGAAGCAAAATGAATTATCATGTGCTCCTCCTCCCGACTTTAATCTGGAGACCAAATGGTCTAACATAGAATGGTCCATGGTGTCCAACAAATCTACATAGAGAAACGTGATGAGGGCGACCCAGAGTTGTGCATTGTAGAAATCCTTGAAGCTCAGGGCCCCAACGGTGCCCGTGATCTTGTGCTCGTCTACAACTTTCTTTAAAATATCATAGGCTTGGTTTCCTGTTTTGGAGTTGTCGAAGTTGGTGGAGATATCATGATACCAAAAGACAACCTCTACGGAAATTTGTGAGACATTGCCATTGAGTTGCCAAAACGATGGAGCTACCAAGTAGAAGGATCCACTGATGTGTTGTATTTAAAGAAGTTTATTTGATCGATGGTTTCAACGGTAGAATTGGGTCTCGGTGCGCAAAATATTTTCAGCGACCACGTCTCATTTGTCCGAGGTGAGGATAATCGAGATAAGGAATCTACGTGGTGAGTTGGTAGAAGATAAAGAATTAAAACATTGAATGACGATGTGAAAACTCGTGGGATTGGATCGATTAGGTGATCACATGCAGGACAAAATGGGATTTGCAATTTTCAATCTATTTAATTTTGGATGTGACTGTGTGCACCATGTGGTGCTGGTAGCGATGAAAATGACCGATGGCATCGTTTCAAAATATCCAAGTAATGGCATTACCATGAGGAAGAGAAAGAAGATGGAATTGTTTCAAATCCTCCAACGCAGATGATGACATTGTGTATTGATAAAATGTCAGTGGGTTTATAAGCATGAGAATGTTGTGGGAGGAATTTGTGTAATGTGAAATGAGAATGCCTTTGACGACAATATGGTGTGAATAAATATGTTAGAGAGGCTTATGAGAGAGGCCTATACAAGAATATATTGTCGTGACTATTTTATGATACCAACAATGATCCAATACGTGCAATGTAAGCTTGTAGGGGTCATCTCTCCTTCTTGTACGTTGTGGGCAGCAATAGCGCTGCATCATTTTGGTATCAGTTTGGTATGATAGCCTAAAATTTTTTGAAGGCCGGGATAAAGAGGAGTTTTGCAACTACCAGATTAATGCTTTGGGAGTCAAACCTTGTTCATGATTGGCGTTTTCATTTGCTTGGAGCCAAGTCTTTGGCATAGTCAGCATCAGTTATGATACAAATTGTTCGTTGTTGTTAAGTATGTCATGATCACTTGAACCGTTGGTGCATGTTTATGTCAAATGATATTCACGGGAAATGCATATGGAAAAGTGTAAGATTGGAACAATTACCTTGGTCAAAAGACAAGAGAAGAACTATAGTTTCCATGTTTTGGATTACCTACAATTTGTCGTTGGAAGCAATGGCTAGGAAACAGGTGATCGATTGAATGCAAATCCATTATATAGCCAATTGGGAATGCAAAGAGAATCCTCTCGAATGGAAAAAAACCCTGATTTAGGTGTCTAAGTTTGTGAAGGCGCGTTTGGCAATATGCAAGGGGAAGCAATGGAAAAGAGGTAATGTTATTGCTGCGTAGAGAGGTGTATGTCAAATTTGTTGCTGCAATTATAGAAGACGCGAGGAACCGGTGATGCACATGGTGTTCTATTGTGAATACTCTTTGCATTAATATGTTGATTGGGCTACAGTTGTGCATGCTTGTTATTCATTATAGAATCATGGTTCATAGAGGAGGCAGCCAGTCAGGAGGGCTGGGGTATGGATTTTGCCTCAGTCATAGAGGGAGCATCAAGTGAGGCAAACTGGATAGTAGGGTTTGTTTCCAGTGACAGAGGGAGTTGGCCTCTAAGTTTGACAAGAAGCATCTTAGTCTCATACATTACTATTTGGGATTAGAAGTATGACAGATGAGATCTTCCTTGGTCAGGGAAAATATGTTGTGGAGATTCTAAAGAGGTTCGGGGTGTTGGACCATAAACCAATGGCTACACTGATGGCATCAAATATGAAGTTGGATGATATGACTTTAGAGGTTGTGTATGCTACATTATATAGGTAGATGATTGGATCATTGATGTATTTGACGAATACATGACCAGATATATGTTTTGTTGTGAACACCCTGAGTCAGTACATGGTTGACCCTAGACGTGTTCACCTGATTGCAGTAAAACATGTGATGAGGTATCTTAAAGGTATAGTGGACTATGGGATCAAGTATGTTGTAGATAGAGAGATCGGTCTACTTGGATATTCAGATTCAGATTGGGTCGGTAATGTTGCAAACTGAAAAAGTACATTGCGATGTTGCTTCACTTTGGGATCTGGTATGAGTTCATGGATCAGTAAGAAGCAGTCATGTGTAGCACTTAGTACGACTGAGGCAAAGTATGTGGTAGCATGTGCAACAAGTCGTGAAGCAATGTGGCTTCGGAAATTGTTGACTGGATTATTCGATATTGCGATGGAGGCGACCTATATCTTGTGCGACAACCAGAGTTGTATAAAGTTGTCAGAGAACCCGATGTTTCATGATAGGTCGAAGCATATCGAAATTAGGTATCACTATATCATGGATATGGTGTAGAAGGGAGCAATGAGGCTCCAATATGTGGCTATCGATGAGCAGGTTGCGGATGAGCTGACAAAGTCGTTGTCAAGGATGAAGTTTGAGTACTCCAGGGACAAGCTCGGTGTAGTCCCTCTACAGAGGGAGTGATGGATTCAGATGTTATTGCAGGGTAGTGGATGTCATGATGACATGTTGTAGCTATTGGAGAGCTACCCACCAGCCCTGGATGCATGCTGAAGAGATGAGGTACAGATGTTATCACAGAGTACTGGATGTCTTGCATAAGATATCTGAGTTTTCTGTGGGAAGCTGGATAATCTCATGATGACATGTTGTAGCTATTGGAGAGCTATCCACCGTCCCTGGATGCATGCTGTGAAGTCACTATGGATTTCTTGTGATGTATAGATTCGTGTGTCTGACAGTCAACGTTCGTGAGTGTTGAAATAATGTAACTACAAAGAGTATTCTTATTATTATTTGATATATTATTTATAGGATTAATCCCCATTGTGGATTAATCATGTCGGTAATTGTATTAGGACCAAATCCCCTTTTGCGGATTGGTCAACAGACAAT
>SNQJ01S0031474.1:88642-105822 GCA_010110895.2 Picea sitchensis | reverse complement strand
CTCATCTCTAGAAGTTGCGCACTTGCTCTTTTTCAGGCATTTTCAAGTTACATGCTTAATGGTTAGTTAGTTGTTGATTTCATTGGCTATAGGTCTCTCTTGTTGTACATCTTTATAACTCATTGTTTATATTGTAATTTACATTTACTTTGTATATTGGTCATTGTTTTAATTCATCTTGTAACTTGGTGTAAAGGTATTCTTTTGTAAGTAGATCATTTAATTCTTGTAATTCTTTTGTATAGACTTAGTTGACCCCTTGCCCAACCTTTAGGCACTAGTCTTAGTTGACCTTAGGGAAAGGATTTGACTGTCATTGAAATTGTGCATTGCATTGTTGCTTTCCATATAGGTTAGATTTCCCCCTAACTTAAGAAAACTAAAATTAACTCCTAGACTTCACTTAACAACTCACATAGTAAATAGGGTCTATCCCCCTTGGCTTCCCTAGGAGTAAGCCTAGACAAAAGAAGTCCAAATCGAGGTGACAAGTGGGTTTGGACTTAGGCTTTGTGCCTCCAAGGACACACCAAGTGGATTTAGATTTTTCCACGTTTGTAGGTGTGTATAAGGACGACAACATGGGGTAGACCCTACTTAACTAAGTTAAGTTTTAATAAATGATCTAGGAGTTAATTTGTTTTTTATTAGGGATACCCAACCCAATGACAAACAAACAATGCAAATGCAATTCCTTTAATGAAAGACAATCCTTTTCTTTACAATACCATAAAATAGACTAGTGCCTAAAATATACCCAAAGTTTGCTTATTGAGACGAGCAATTAATAAATATCTACAACATGGAATAATACATTAAATATCTACACAATAAATTAGATAGTGAAATACTTTTAACTTTAGACAATTATTTCCAAATGAACAAGAATGCTTACAGCCAATAATAAAGAATCTCTAATACATGTAAATATTCACAATGAAAAAAAGTGCTTGAAAGAAAGTAACTTGGAACATTAGATTGCTTGGAAAGTAAATCACATAGAAAGTAAATTGCTTGAAATGTAAAATTGCACAACTTTGAAAAAGTAAGATTGCTTTGAAAGTAAATAGCTAAATTGAAGTGCAATGTTGTGAATGTAGTTGGTTGATTTAATAGATTTTAAGTCTCTCTTGAATTAGGGGGATTAAAGTGTGAAAGATACAAACCTAGACTATGTGTCTACCCCAAATTGTTATCCCCTCAACCAAAAGGAATTGTTGGGTACTCAAGAAGAAGGACAAACAAGGTCCTTCCCTATCTCCATAGGTCAAATCCAAAATTCTTGGGTGCTCAAGCAAGGAGGACATGTAGTGCCATGAAACCGTCCCCGAATTCAACCCCTTGTAGCCTCCCAAGTCACCCTTTTTGGTGGTGGAAACAATAACAATTGGATGCCTAATTAAACTACCCTTCAATCCTTTGTCCTTTCTTAGTTACACAAGATCCACAAAGTGGCAAGGGAAGGGAATACGGGAAATGTGAAGCACAAATATGATTACTTTGCAATAAATTAAAAAATACTAGCCTTCACGATATTGCAAGGATGGCTTAGGCCAAACTCTTTGCAAGGTGTGGACAAACATAAATAATCTAAATGACTTGGAAAATGTAATGTCCCCCACCTCTTAGAGAGGTGATGAGGAGACTCAGTGGCCTGGGCACCCCCACTAGGTCATAGTCTCACACTGAAGGGGGGAAAGTCAAAGAACTTAAAAATATAACTTAATCCAAAATTCTTGGGCACTCAACAAGGATGACATGTGAAGCTAAGCGAAACCGCCCCTCAATTCAACCCCCTGTAGCCTCCCCAAGTCACCCTTTTGGTGGTGGAAATAATAATAATTGGATGCCTAATTAAACTACTCCTTCAATCCTTTTTCCCTTTCTTAGTTACACAAGATCCAAAAAGTGGCAAGGGAAGGGAATACGGGAAATGTGAAGCACAAATATGATTACTTTTGTAATAAATTAAAAATACTAGCCTTCACGATATTGCAAGGATGGTTTAGGCCAAACTCTTTGCAAGGTGTGGACAAACATAAATAATCTAAATGACTTGGAAATGGCCTCTTTAATTCTGATTCCATGAGCTGCTATTCCTTAGGTTTGTTCACATTCTAGGGGAAAGTCAAAGAACTTAAAAATATAACTTTTAACTTTGACTTTCCCCTTCAAGCAGAGACTACACCTAGTGGGTGCCTGTGCCAATCGAAGTTCTTATCACCTCTAAGAGGGAAATTCAGACTCACTTCCGAGATTGAGAGGGATCTTGAGATTCGGTCACCTGGGTTATTCCTACCATCAACTACCTATCAGTTGGCATATTTTAGGGTGATTGGACACTTTAAGGCTAGGGTCGAAGCATATTGAGGGTTTCAAATTTCATTGAGCTGGCATTCTTCACTGAGCTTTGGCATTCAGATTCGTTTGTATTGATCTTCATTTCATTCATCCTTTGGAGGCATTATTTTGCATTAGCAGGAGCATTTTGTAGCAAAATTTCTCATATCTATTAATGTACTTTGACCATTTGAGGTTTATGCCGATCGGCCATCTATTGTATTGATGTTACATCGCTCATAATAAAAGGTCAGATCTTTGCTTGTGCTTCTACATCTTGAATATATTGTGATCTCCATGTGTTGATGAATCTTGTATGCACTTAATAACTCAATAAATTAGTAGTAGTTAGTGATTCCAAGAAAGAATTTGGCTTGGGATCATTACAGAAAAAATAAAGAGCAACCTCAATAATTGACACAAGATGGAAGACAAGCTTACCATTTTGGCCAAAGTGGGTATCATAAAAGAATTTAAATGACTTGGAAATCAAAGAGCAACCCCACAACAATGGCACAAGATGGAGGACAAACCTACCATTTTGGCCAAGATGGGTGTATTAAAAGAAATGCAAGAAATTTAAAAAATCTTAGCCTTCACGATTTTGCAAGTTGTGGGCAATATTTTCTAACTAATTACAATATCATATTTTTATATTTATTTGTGAGAAAACAAGCCCAAGAGACTCTCTTGGGTTGCTTACACTGCTTTAGAAGAAGAGAGATGAAAGGGGATTTGGTATCCCAACTATATGATGCTTTTTGAGTGTTTTGGGGGCCCAAAACAAGTAGCACCTCTCCTTCTCTTAGTGAGAACCTGCATAAAACAACAAGCTAAACTTGCTAGAAAATGCTACACACCACTTAAGACGAGGATTAATTTCTGTTAGCACATAAAAACATAAATTTATATGTGAAAATATGAACATAAAAGTGAAGTTTTAGTGACTATTTTAGATCATAAAAATGTTTATAAATGAGAGAAAAGGATGGAAATAAGATTAGAGAAAAAATAGAAACTTTGGATGATTGAATAAGTGAACTCCCAAATCTGAAATTCCCTCCTCCAATCTTTTAGTGACCTACAAACAAGTATGCTTTTGCTACACAAACAACAAGGAGGTGAAAGCATCCATTAAGTTTGCAAAATACTTTCCAAACTTGAAAGAAACTACCAAAAAACTAATAGTAATACTACTACCAATTATTTCAAAGCAAAATACTTTGCTTGGGTCTCCAAGTTAAACTAGTGAAAGCGAAAATATACAAGAAATGAAATGTAGCTATATCACCTCACAAGAACACCAAGAAGACTCCCCATGCACACAAGAGATCCTCCAAAGCTTCCTGTTGACCGCCTATTCAACTAGGGGGTCAACTCCATGTGCCATGAAGAGATGCATCATCAGATGCTAATTTGTCGAAGACAATTTGGTTCTACTAGGCAATTATGCCTCCAACACAAATTTTTGTAAACGGAATTTTCGCACCCCTGCATGGGTTAATAATGTAATAGGTTTGCATGACTCATAGTTGGGTCAGTTACCTGGGGGTCTATTCATTAGGAGAGTTCCTTTCACCGAGGGTTTTTTATCCTTAGGTTATTACTTGGGCTTTTCAGCTTTATTAATTTCCCTTGAGTTTTTCCCTCACACTAGCAATAATTCGTCCAAAGTGGTGAAGGGCGTTCTAACGAAGTGGTCTTCTGGTAACTAGTGTTTAGGAATGATGTAAATGACCATGCAAGACATCTTAGAAAGTTTCGCAGAATTTCGTCGAGTCTAGATAGGTTTTTTTTAATTAATTAAATTTGATTAATTTTCCAAGGTTGAGAATTTAATTATTTAATTAATTAATTGTTTTTGAGCAATTATTGTAAAAACTAGGTCCTTGGGTTTTTGATAGGGGTATTTGTGCTCAAATAAATGGAAGGGCACCCCTTACACCCTTGGACCAAGTTTCAGCTCAGTCGAAGAACTTTAGCTAGGTGTTTGTCCACCTGGAGTGTCAGTCAGTAAAAAACAACAATTTTAATTGCTAAATATGACATAGTCAAAATGTCATTTTTGTAATTTTGGAATTAAATGGGTAATGTTAAGATGTGTAAAGGAAATAGAGATCATTCCTAACCTACCCAACCCACCTCCTAACCTATACACACCCCCTCACCCACTCACTTGCTAAAACACCCATGCCCCTAGGGGGATTTTCTCCCTCTGCCCACGAGAAAACATTACAACTATGGTTTATTTGATTTGTGGGCCCCTCCCTCATGAGGTGTGCCCTTCCTAACCTCCCACATCACCATTTCATTGTCCCCACATGCCAACTCACACGTCCACCTTACTAATCCAAGCCAAAACCCTAAGTGGTGCACCCCCCTCCTTGAGATTCTCTCCTTTGCTTGGGTTTTGACACATGGCTCTCATCCAAGATGGGTCACCTTGCCTCTTAAGCTATAAATAGAGCCTCTCCTCACTCATTTCATCACCATTCTTTGATCTAGTGTTACTCTATTGAAATTTCGCCCCATCTCTCTTGCTCTTGCCATCTTGCATCCATCCCATTTTCTCTTGAGAGTCTTGGAGAAACTAGTTGCTGCAACACTCTCCCCTTTGGATTAATAAGAAGCTTTGGAGGATTTGGAGTAACCAAGAGTTTTCTGGTTGTCTTCTTGCATATGAGGTGACTTTGTTGATTTGGGTTTATTGTGTAGTATTGAGTAGATCTTTGGTGAAGTAATTTACTAGGGTAGCTCATCAATAGTAGTATTGTTGATCTATATGTGTTGGGTGGCTAGTATTGTAAAGTATTTTACATTGTTAGTCCATTCATTTACATTATCTACTTCCATGCTTCACGATTTGCTTTGAGTTTTGCAGGTTTGCCTCAAGGGATTGTTGGGATAGCCTCAAGGAGGAGTCTTCCCTCAAAGCCCATTCAAACTCCTTGCTTTTCTTAGTCTGATTTTCTGTTTACATTCCATTCATATTTCAGTTAGTTAACCATCTTAGATAGGTCATCTAAATCTCATTTTACTTGGATAATTTATGTGGAAATTTTTTGCCTAAAAACAGAAATTTTTTGTAACATTTCTTGTGTTGTGCAACATTTCTAGCAAGCAATAGCTTGCTGGTTTTTGCAGGATATTACCAGGGACAAGGGGTTATGCTGCCCAAATTCACTCACACAACACTCCCAAAGAGCCTCCTTTGAGTGGGTAACGAATTTCTTATCTCTTCCACTCATTTCTAGCATTGTAGCAAGCCCCCGGGAAGTTCCCTTGAGGCTTGCATTCTCTTGTTTCTATTTCATTCATTGTAAGTCAAATTTTGCAAGTTAGTTTTTTGCCTACACCTTGGGAGAGAGATTGGCTTAGCCAACCCTCCAATATCGTTTGGCTAGGACTTAGTCTAATTTCATTATTGGTTATTCTTTTGCCCCACTTGTCATTAGGACAAGGTTGTGTGGCTAACTTGTTTTAAATAATAATTACATTTCTCTTTCCAACCCTCTTTGGCACAACATTGGTAGGCTTGTCTCCACCTTGTGCCATTGTGAGTGGTTTGCATTTATTTTCAAGTTTTGCTTAATAGTTACCTACACCTTGGGTGAGAAATCCCCAATATCGTATGGCTAGATTAGTGATGTGGTGATTATTTGTTAATGGTTAAGTGATTAAAATCTTCTAGAGGTAGACATCATACACTCACTGGATCATAGCTTAAGCCGTGGAGGCATAACTCATTTACATGCTTTGAATTTCTCACATATTAATCCATAGCACATCTCTAAACACAAAATTCGTATATGGCTAATTAGTGATGTCTTAAAGCATTTTTCTTGCGTTTCAAGTTCTCATTTTCCGTTTAAGTTGGCAATCACTCTTGGGCAAATAAATGGTGTAGGAACACATTTTGGTTTCAACAAGTGTTATCAATGTTTAGCATGCTCTTTAAATGAAGTAACTTATATGGCATAATGGTGATCATCTAAAGCAATTTTCTGTTACATTTGGCAAGCTGTCCTTGCCCTCTTCATAGCACTCTTTCATACATGCTTTCACTTGTTGACGGTCTACTAAGTAATGATGGAATAAATTTTATATTTCAGCTTTTCTCTACAAGTTGATATGTGTTACATGCTTCAATTTCATAATCTGCAACACATTTTCATAGGCTGTTAAAGTTTCGGTTTTGGGCATTAGTCACTGTTTTTGGGCACTTAAAACTCATCAAAACACTCACAAACACATCTTAAAACTTAGTCCTAAGACTTAATAATATATTAGACAAACTAGGACACCTAAAATCCACCATCTTCACCATCTAAAACAGGAATTGAGGAGGTCAATGGAAGGTGATGGCCGAGGATGGTCTCACGGCGCAAAGGAGCGTCCTTTCTGTAAAAACTCAATTCTTTGGGCTGACCTGTGAAGCTAGGGTGGGCCTTGTTGCCTTCACTTCTTGAGCATCCAACAACTATTTGGCAATAGGAGGAGGAGGATTAAGGTCTGACACTTAGCTAGGAGGGTATTTAAAATCTGTAAAATCTTTAAGCAACTCTCAACCACTTAGTCTTTTAGACAATCTTCTTATTGGATACATCTCATGGTTGTTTAGAACACTAGATTGCAAGCACACATATCTTTCAATCTTTCATGCAAGTTTATGGTTTAAATATCTAAGTGTTAAATCTTTCAAAGTTGTGTTGATCATTTGTCTTTCAATGTTTCATATCTTTTGATTAATGCTTTTTATGGTGTGATTCAACAAGAGATAGCGCATCCCACTTGGAGGCATCATCTTGTTGGATCTTGAGTGCTTTATGGTTGCCATTGAAAAGCAGTCCAATTGATATTGGGGCATGCTTGGCCTTACATTTTGAATATCTTTAATTTCTCACGTTTAAGCACTTGGTTAATCTTGTCTATTTGTATCTTGTGTGTCTCATATATCTTGTTAATAATTGTTGTAATAGCTTTCATTCATTATTGTAAGTACTTGTATCTTTTTGTTATGGAGTAGTTGTGATTTTGTAATCTTTGTAATCTTTTGTAATCAACCTCCTTAAACATAGTTGACCCCTTTGCCCAACCTTAGGCACTAGTCTTAGTTGACTTAGGGAAGGGTTTTGTTTGACATAAGTAGTCTAGCATCTTGCATTTCTGCTTTTGCATCATAGGTTAGTACTTCCCCCAAAAAAATTCTAATCAATTAAAACCAACTCCTAGAACATAAACGTTAAATCTTATCTAGTAACTAGGGTCTACCCCCCTTGGCTTCCCTAGGAGTAAGCCTAGAAGGAAGAGGTTCCAGTCAAGGTGACAGTGTGGACTGCGAACTTAGGCATTGTGTCTCCAAGGACACACTAAGTGAGCTGGAGTTTTCTCACGTTTGCAAGTGTGTATTAGGACGGAAACACTTACTTTATTATCCACAAAATGTTTCTACAAATACTTGTAGCAAGATTTACAATGAGAGAATGGGAGAGAGAGGGAAAAGAATGGGAGAAATTTTTGCATAATAGACTTGCAATGAGAATAGATGATGAAATGAGGTGGGGAGGCACTCTTTTATAGTTGAGGGAGAAGGAAGGCCCCTCTTGGATGATCTCCAAGTGTCACACATCCAAGAGAGGGAGGTCATCTCAAGGGGGGCGCACTTTTAGGGTTTTAGTCATGGCTAGGGTACGAGGGGTGAGTGGGGAAGGGGGAAAACACCTTTCCCAATCATCAAATATGTAGTTAGGGTCAAAGGGGGATACATCCAAAGTTTTGGCCACCTTCTTGCTTTATTTTTTAATTTCCGATGTGTTCATGAGCAAGGGGGGCGCCCCTCTTCTTAGGGAGTGACCACTTGAGGTTGTTGGCTTAACAAGGGGGGTTCTTCTAAGTGGAAAATCACTTTTCCAACTTAGAAAATATATTAAAAATCCTTTTCCCACTCTCTCTCATGACTTTAGTCACTTTTACAAAATTTGACTATTTTAATTTAGCCAATTATTTGCTGATTTTTAATTGACTTGACTCCTCATGGACAATGACCTAGCAAAACTTGCCCAATTGAGCTGAGACTTGGTGCAAGAGTGTAGGGGTTCATAAACCATTTGATTTGAGTACTCATAACCCTTTACAAAATCCCGAAGCACCACTTTTTTACATTTTACATAAAAAATAATTAAAAATTCTCAATTTACGAGAATTTTATTTATTTGAAAAATCCTATCAAAACTTAACGAAATTCCGCAAGACTCTAGGAGATGTCTAGCATGGTCATTTACAACACTTTCAAACCTTAGTCATCCATTGGGCTCGATAATTAGAACACCTTTCACCACTTTGGAGGATTTATGTGAGTGAAAAACTCAAGGGTATTTAAAATTGCAGTTAAGCAAGATTAATTATCTGAGGAAAAAAAACACTCGATGAAAGGACCTCCCTAATGATAAATTTCTAGGTAACTAGACAAAAATTGACTCATGCTAGCATATTACAATATTATCCCATGTAGGGGAGCAAACATTTTGAGTACATAAAAAGATGCGTCGGGGGAAAAATTTGCCCTGTCGAGTCAAGACTCAAAAGTCTTCAAACTGGTTGTACCACTAGGTACATATCTTCATGGCACATGAAGTTGACCCCCTAGTCGAAATAGGTGGTCAACAACCCCTTCGGATTAAGGGGGGGGAATGTTAGATACCTAATCTTTAGGATTATGGTATATTGCAAATATTAATTTAGGAGAAATATAAAGAGTCATAGGTGAATAGGACGAGTCATCGGACCTCTTGGAAGATGAAACCAAAGTTCATATCTCATTGTATTTATATGTGGCTCACATTAATAAAATTTATTCCTTTGTGGAGTTATTCAAGCCCGATCTGTCAGTGAGTGTAAGCTCCTTTTCTAGTAGCACAAAGACCTTCCATTTGTTAGAAAATTGATTGTAGTGAGTAGGATTCTTCAAGCCTCATCGATGTTACATTTATCGTCTCGACGAATTTATCGTTGAGGGTCCAAAATATAACTTATCAACAATATTGGGGGAAATATCGGAAATTATTGGGAAACTTTAAAAACTACAAAAATAATCATTTTTCCAATTTTTTAAACATCTAAAGCAACAACAACATAAAATAAACAAATTTCTACGTAAATATGAAAATAAAATTGATTTATATGATGTATACGATGTCAAGTTGTACATCACACATCAATAATAAGATATCTGTCCTGAGTCATAAATCCGGACAGGATAATACAAAATCACATCAAAACAAAAATAAATGTATCTCATGAGATGATCATCATGGTGAATCTAGATACTAAAAGGATAATCATGATGCACTAAGAAGGTGTGGCTGAGGATTAGGTTTTCCCCACCCCTGAGAAGTTTGTGGTTACCATGCTTCGAAGTTCTTGCTACTTTATTTACACGATTGAGCCTCAATTCTTCCCTTTGATCTCTCTTCCTAGAAATATCAAGAATTGAGTTCTTTGCAATATGGACAACATATGGGGTAGCTGTAGGGAAAATATCCACTTCATGCCCTGATATTTTGGCAAGGTGGTATTTCAACTGGCTAATTCCGCCAAACATTTCCATTCCACATAGCTTGCAATTTAGCCTTGTTCTATTATGACCCTCATATGGTTCACCATACTCCCACATTGTGTGCAATGGCTTTGCCATTTTGTAGAGCACTAATTAAATTTTTAAACCTGTAGCACAAAACAAGTGGGGAAATTCAAAATTCAGATCAACAAAAAATTTAAAGAATGTTGCAAATAAATATCATAGCTACATGAATGTTAAATCTCCCATTAAAAAAGGGCAAGAAGAGGTATATCTAATGGGCATTGCAAACCTATACTAAATCTTGAAAACAAAGAAAACAAAGGCATAATTTTTTCTACATCCTTGGGAATATGGATATGGTAGATTGGAGTAAATTCCCACTCCAAAAATGCCCAGTTGATGGCAATGAAAACTACATATCTCCCCTTGTTTTCTTGATGGAAAATGGTCACAGTATCCTCAGAGCTCAATCCCCTTAGTGACTTTTGAAAAATGAGGGTAAAAAAACCCAAAAAGGCGTTTTAAGGTGAGTGAGACAATAGTAGGGTGATAATTGCCATCCTCTTGCGATAATTACTGAAATTATAGCGATAATTTCAAAAACCTCAAATTATTGCGATAAATATAGGTGATAATATTTCCACTTTGGATTTTGGCGATAAGTGTAACATTGAGCCTCACATATTTATTATGTATCTTGTTGGCTTCCTAGTAGGGCTTATTTTCACAGATTGGAGTGGCTTCTTTATTCGTTCTTATGGGCCAAGTATAGAAAGGCTTGGGGTGTCCCTATGGTACCTTGGGACATTTGCATTATGCACAAGGATGAGGGAGGTCTATGGTTGTTTGATATTGCGACCCAGAGAGCATCTTGGTTTCCAAATGGGTGGTCCAATGTTGGAGGGATGCTCACCTTCACAGGTACTGTTGAGGCATCGTCTTCTCACGGTTCAACATATTGGCTGGATCAAGGGACCTTTTGGATTGTGTGACATAATTTCAGTGCCTCACAGCTTCCAAGTCTCTAGCTCTTTTATTATCAGAAGTATATGGGTATAATGGAGGAAGGTAACTGACTTGTTGTGGATGCAAATGTCAGGCAGGCGGGCGGGGTGGAATTTGGCAAGAAGACCAATTTGGAGTTGGATGGTGCAGGACACGTTTGTTGTAGACATTCCCCGCTTTCAAGGGTGGCGTCTAAGTAAGAAGAATACTTTTTATTGGATGGATTTTTGGGATCATAGTGCTAGCTCTTGGAAGGACTAGATATCCATTTCCCATGAGTTTGCGATGTCTTTTTCGGACTGACATACTATTATGTATATTATTAGTCTTATTCCATAGGAGGACCTGTTCAAAATGAATATAGACATGCTTGGTCACTTTTGGTAGGATTGGGGTGGAGATTTCGGCTCCCCTTGGTTCAGTGTGATTCTTAGAGGTTTTACTCTCTTGTATATCAACGACATAAGCTTAGCCCTGTTCTTAATGCTTGATGCATGTCTACTGATGAAGAGAGATGGTGGATTAAGAGATTGCATAGTGTGTGGTTGGCTTGTGTCAGCTAGAAACGAGTATTTTTGTGGCTAGTGATTTATTAGAGCCTTCCTACCAAGGCATGGTTGGTCAAACTTAAAAGTGGTCTCTTGGATGAGCTTTGCCCTTCCTACCTCAGGCTGGAAATTGTGAAGCATCTTGTTTGGGATTATTCTTTTGCGAGGTGTTGTTGGGAGTTTGTTTAGTTTGAGCATGCAACCATTTTTCAGGGGAGGTTGCATTAGAGAGCAATGCTATTGGGTGATTCCAAATCTTTGGTTCACTCCCCTCTCAGCGGTGTTTGGCATTTCTTGAGGATTTCAGCCTTGTTTGTTCTTTGGAAACATCGGTGCAAATACGTTTTTGAGAACGAGGTTAGCTCCTTGTCTGCATTTTGTCAATTATAGGAGTTTTGTATGTAGTTGCAAGCTGAAGTCTTCTTGTTGATCAAAGATGCCAAAGGGTTGGATACAACTGCCTATTTGGATTTAATTGCTCTTTTAGTTTCTTTGAGGAAGGGGATGTAAATACCTTTGTACATACCCTCCCGCTGTATTATATTTTTTCTTTGCTCTGATGTAAATGTGAGAAGTATTATAACAAATTAAAATAAAAGAAAAAAAAGAAAAGGGAAAGATAGAAAATCAAAAACCATTGAAACAGAAAAACACATACTTGGGTAGTTACTCTATATGTAGTTTTTCAAGGTGCCAACAACACTTGTGGGATCTGTAGATCCTAATCATTTCCACATGAGGTTCTTTGGATCTATTGTCTGAATGCACACCCCTTGGTACTTGGTCTATCGGCTATTCAATATCTTCCTTTAGTATATTCCAAATTAGAGGATAATTGAGCATGTTAGAACTGGGCATTTCTAAGGAAGGCAAGGTTGGGTAAATTAAGGAAATTCATGCAAGTACTAACACAAGATGCTATTCTATTTGGAGAAGCCTTGAATGCATTACAAGGTCCTCTTGCAAGGCTATGAATTAAAAAGTTAAAAACTTGGAGAAAGATCACATATTATTGAAATATCAATCTTGCTATATGAAAGTATAAGATAATTGTGTGTGGATATACAAAATATACTAGATGTAAATAAATCATACCATAGGATATTGTTTCCATGAAATTCAAACCTCTTGGCAGTTTGTAGATATCAATAGATCTTAGCCACTTAGATTACAACTTAACTTTGTGTGTACTATGTTTGACCACTAATTAATGGAAATGTAAGAGTGTATCTAAATATTTCATAATACCATGAGAACTTGTCGCAAATATTGGCTGCTTTGTATACAAGATTCATTATTAAAGTGTAACTTAACTGAAATTATTGTTATTTGTTGCAGATCCACAACGATATGACAGCACCATTATCTCATTATTTCATATACACTGGTCATAATTCATATTTAACTGGCAACCAATTGAGCAGTGTCTGTAGTGATGAACCTATCATTCGAGCACTACAACGAGGAGTGCGTGGTATCGAATTAGACATTTGGCCTAATAAAACCAAAGATGATGTGATTGTTCTTCATGGAAGGTATGGAACGAACAAATTGTTAATCAAGTTACTAGGAAAACACAGTCTCTATACTATTTATTTTCTTATTTCAAATCTGATTTGTAATTCTAGAGATGAAGGTTGAGATGGGCTTAGTATTTTTGAGCTTCATAGTTTTGTAGATACTTTTGATGTATTTTAGTATTTTACTATATGAATAGATTATCTAAGGATTTGACCTTAATGTGTTTCAAAAGTTGCTTGACGTATTTGAATGCATTACGTAATGTCAGTGAACAATGGATGTTAGAATTTAAGTAGAACTTCGTTATGCACTAAGGAGAATATGTATAAAATATCAAAAGAGTCTAGACTTGTAGAACCAAATTGGATGGTTCTAATCAACATTTGGATATTCTTGCCACCAAAAAATGCACATCAAGTGACCATGAACAATAAAACAAGTGTACATATAAAAAGTTGCTTTGCGATCCCACTGTAATAGATATGTCTTGGTTTATGTTGTCGAGTAATATCATTTATAGTTGAGATTAAAGGTTATCAATCACAACAGCCAAAACTTTAGTAAATATTTAAAATGTCAAACACTTAGGGACTTGGCACTTAAGGATGGCACAAGGAGGGAAGATGGCCTCGAAGGGTTCAACAAGCTCTAGATTTGGTGTGAGTTCCTGGCTGCCTAGAGATGGTGATTCCTCACTGATATGTTTGAAACAAGCTTGCTGTAGGATGCAGAAGGTAAAATCAGTGGCATGTCTTCTCCTTTGAGTAGCCGAATCGTCAACCCTAAAGACAAAAACTTATAGGTTAGGAATGAGGCTATTGCTGATGCCGAGGAAGACATTGGTTTGATGATGGATCACATAGGTTTTGAGCATGAGATCCCAAGAAAAGACCAAAGTGGTGGCATAGCACCATTGGAGATGTTTGGATAGATGAAATGATCGAGGCACAATCATCGATAAACAAGAGCAAGAAACCTAATATGGTCAACTTTGCTCTGATGGCCAATGTTCAGGAAGTATATGAGCCACAAGTGTTTGAGGAGGTAAAAGAGAGACCTGAATGGGAGAAGGCCATGACAGCTGAACATGAGAGTCTAATGAAAAAAATAGATTTGGGATATCACAACTCTTTCACCAGGGAAGAAACCCCTTGGTTATGTGAGACCCTGAGGGCAACTTAGGTAAACCACCACTGTCACCTAAGTGGCTTTACCTTTCTCGCTTTAGGTTAAGGATGATTTCTAGCCTAGGGGGTCTTCCCTAAGGTTAACTAAGCCTAATCGTTGTAGTGAGTGAGGGAAGTGTGGCTTAGTCTTGCTTATCTGATTAGTGTTTATGATTGACCAATTGTATTCCAAACCAAAATCAGATGTACAAATCGATATGAGAGGTGGTTAAAGGAATGCAAACGAATTCAAACCAATTCTTAAGAGCTGGAACTTCAAATTTGAATCAAGACTTCAAAGTGTTATTGAAACAATGATGAAGTTAGTAGAGTTGTGCTAGCAAGTTGATTAGATTACAGATTCAAAAAATGTAAATTGCATAGATGTGTATAATGTACTTGAAGTTCTGGAAAAAGAGATTTTTACTCAAATTATCAATGCCTGTTTCCCAAAATGCAACAATAGAGAAATTAAGTTCATGCCAACAAATCGATTTAAGTTAACCAAATGCAATATCACAATAGATTGATTTGCTTGATCTTTAGTGCTGTAAATTTCAAATTTAAATGGCTTTGTATGGATGTGTGAGTAAATGAATTAGCAACCCAAAAGGTGAATTTACCACAAGAATATGCAAATCAAATTACCAACTTGCTTAAGTGAAGTTCCAAGTGATTTCTAGATTCTAAACAAGTTGTAAAATATCAATAACAAATTCCAGCTTTATATTTGGTTAACCGTCAAATCCATGAACCATCTCAACATGGAACTTAGAGTGCTAATCGATTCTGATTTGTGCAATGGAGAAATGAGTTTTACTTAAAGGATTAGTGAACCAACTTCGATCTTGTTTATGAAACATCAAGTGCCGAAAAATGCAAAGTTAAATAGAATTGTTGATGATCCATCAAAACCAAAAATAACATATTAATTGAGTTATAGCCATGGAAGTGTAGTTTTGCTCTTAAAGAACACATGCTGAAATAAAAATCTGTTTTAGCGAATTCCTTTAAGGTGTTTTCCATATTTAGTTTCAACCTTTAGATGCCTTGGTTATGAAATGAGAGTCAATAATGTTATCACACAATCTTGTACCCTAGTGCAAAGCCTTAACAAGGTACAAAATGAGTGGAACATTGGAAGTGTTACCACTGTCACCTAGTCAACAACTTCCCTTGTTTTAGTGAATGATGAATCCAAGATAAGGGAGGCTTCCCTAGTAGCTTCAAGGACTCCTAAGGCAAGACACAATCAAGTCTAAGGCCTTGTATGTAGCTACCCAATTTACCACCAACTAGGTATATTTAACAAGTTACAGATTAGGTGGTTGTTCAGGATAAATTCCAGATTTGGGTTTTATACGCTTGAAGGCTGATTTAGGGGGTTAATCAAGCTATTATTCAATGTGAATTCGACCCAAACCACTCAAATATGAAAATTACTCAAGGCTATTGCAAAACTTGTATAAAGACAGATAAATTACAGCAAGAAACAAGTTACAACAGCAATACAATTTCACCCTCAAAATGAGTTATAAATAGTAGAAAGTAGGGATAAAATGATGAATAAATGTAGGGTATGATCAATGTAATATCCCCGATAAATATCTGCTAGGATATTAAAGATTTTTCTGTTCAATTTATGGCTTTCTGGTTGTGTATTTTGGTCAAACACTTTGCATGTCATATGTGTTTCAAATTAGAATTTGATTGACAACCTTTCACAAATATTTTGCATGCAATCTTCTCATAAGAATTTCGTCAAACATGTAGCATACATCCAAGTACTCATGAAAATGGAGAAGACAATATGGTATCTTTATTTATGGGTGGAAACATCAATACAATACCATCACTAGAGGCTACTGTAGCAGCTGCAATATTCTAAATAAACACACACAATAATAACCAGAACCAGGAATTGATGCCAATATCTCCTCTTTAACTGCTTCTCACTTCCAAAGGACTCTCCAACAGCTAGCTTCCGTCTCCAATCTTTTTTGTTCAACAATTATGGCCCTCGGCCCTGTTATCCTCATTTTGTGGGATAACTAAGGAGATGATGTCTCGAGGCCCTCAGGTTGTAGGCATGCAGTACTGAGAGACAGCTTGACCAACAATGTCCACTTGCACAGATGGAGACCCACCTCACCACCACAGATCCAAGTTGATCATGACGGTATCCACCACCTCAGCTGGCCTCCGGAAGACATTGGGTCTTGCTCCATGAGGTACAAGTCAGGTATTATGGTGAGTGTCGTTTCAATATTTGAGGCATTTGAGTTTGTTACATCTATTACTGCTTTTGATTATGTGGCATTTGCTTGGACATTATGCTCTTTACCCTGTTTCACCTTGGTGGTTGACATTGCGCCCTAGTAAGTGGGTCACCCTTAGGGATAGGTATGCTATTGGGAGGTCCTTTTGACGAGTCATCATGCCATTCCCGACCATACTTGCCACTTTCCATACTTCATCCTCTCATCTCCTCACATTTTGGGTTTTTCGGGTTTACTGACCCATGAAGGGGTTGTCCCTCACTTCATGGGAAGAAGGGGATGAAGGCCCAGAGGCTTGTGGCTGGCAAAAGATAAAATCCTGATTATGAACCTTCCAGATGCTCGCCCAAATAGGTCTTGAGAGCAATGAAAAACTTCTCCTAAAAAATCAAAGACCTTCAAAGGCAAATTAACATTATATAAATGTCCCCACTTGTTGAGGTGTGTACACTTATGTAGTGTCCCTTTCTTTCCTTGCATATGGCACTCTGTGTACCTCTAGCTTCAAGTGGCCTTGTCGTACTTCCCCCCAAGCTAATCGATTCACCAATAGGGAGTGTTGTCGTCCTTATACACACTTGCAAACGTGAGCTAAGTCTGGCTCACTTAGTGTGTCCTTGGAGGCACAATGCCTAGGTTCACAGCCCACGCTGTCACTTTGACTGGAACCTCTTCCGTCTAGGCTTACTCCTAGGGAAGCCAAAGGGGGTAGACCTTAGTTACTAGATGTGTTAAAGTTAAG
>SNQJ01S0031474.1:76063-88592 GCA_010110895.2 Picea sitchensis | reverse complement strand
TTGCACTCTTTGCCTATCAAAGTGACTTGACTCTAGGGCTGACGTCATACCTATTGCAGCAACAATATAGGTGACGCAGCAACATTATATTTATGAGCAAACTTGCATTGTGATGATATAAAGGATTGATATTTAGCATTGAAAGCTCTTGTCTCTTGATGTACTTATTGAAGAAGTGATTTTGCCTTTGTTTGATAATCATTGACTTCGTCAATAATTATATCTAATCATTTACTCATATATATGATAAAGATAGTCATTAAATATCTTGAAGTACTAACCATTGCAGCATATATTCTAGTCTTTGTTGGTGCCATTCAGTGGAAGACTCTTCTCTTGACTATCTCTTATTGGGCAGTAATCTGTGAAAGGGAACCCCTTATCTTGATCCATTATCCTTAGCCCTTCTTTAACCCAGATTACATAGGGACGTCTCCCTTGGATTAGCCCTCCTAAATAGAAAGAGCCCCCCATCGAGGTGACAGTGGGTGGGGAAGCTCCTGTTACGCCGGTTTCGAGCCTTGACTCAAGCTGCCTAAACCCTTCCTACAAACCGTGCGATAACACCACCCAATCTGTATTATATTAATATGTAATAGATTTCATATAGGTATACTGTAGAGGATACAAATAAATCTTGTTTGGGTATTATTTATAATATTAACTTATACGATAGGTTTAGGTTTAGGTTATAAATTAATATTACTTAGTAATATGGTTTGATTATAAACTAGTACAAATTAATTTATATTAAAAAATTAATTTATCTCTAGGTTATATTAATAGAATTATATGATTTAAAAATATATTTATTATAAAAGCATAGCCTATCATAGCAGGCTGCACATTTTTGAAGTTTTGGATGGTAGAATTAACATGTTTTATGTACTGTACAGGCCATTTAGAGCCTCACTGATTATATATTTTGTTGTTGATAAGTATTGCACTCGGTGCCATTTTGATATATACACCCTTATATGGTATATAGATGAGCAAACTTCGCATATTTTGTGTCTAATGGTTTGGAATCATGGTTTGAAATTTGAAAGCTTTAAAATAAATTTTTCATTAAAATTTGATTATTTAATGTATTTTTTATTGAACCAAGTCGTTGAAATCAAACCAGTCTGAGTCGATCCAGTTCCAGTTCGATGTTCGAGTTGATAGGTGACTGGTTCGATATCCAGTTCCAATTTTAAAAATATGATCTTAACCTGAGAAGGATTAGTCCTTTTAGGAAAGCAATAAGTAAGGTCCTTCACTTCTTTAGAATGGAAAGGTCTTCCCTGAGGTAGCTCTGCTCATGCATGTAAGGTCCTGATGGAAAGGTCAACCAAATAAGGTTTTGGTCAACACTAACAAAGGGTTTGCCCCAGTGAATGCACAAAAAATTGTTGCCAGTAAGAGGGAAACTCATTCCCAGTTCAGTAAACGGTTCCCAACACCATAAACCATTTTAGAAACTGCATAGTAGAACCTAAATCTCGCTTGTATGAGTTTCTTATAGTCTTTCCCGTGTCTCGCTTTCTCTCTAGCTTTGTAATGACCCTTCTCAAACAACTCAAACAGTAGCATATTCAGAGTAGTAGCATAGGAGGTGTGTCTGATCATTATCACCCTATAAATACTTTGTAATGTTCCCCAATCAAATCTGACATAAAAATCATATCTAACTGGTTGAGAATTTTCGTCAAACACTTAAAGTGTTTGCTCAAAGGCCTTGGGCAATTCAACTCTCTTGCTGTCCCAACTGTCAAGGTGGATTACTGATGTGTTTAGAGGGTCAATGGGAGGAGTTCCAACCTCCTTAGAATCCCCAAAGTGTCTGTTGTTATGATTATTTGCTTGTTTTTATGTATATGACAGTTTTTCACATTGAGGCATTATGTCAAACAGTTTGCATAACATGGTTGTAGCTTGCATTTCCATCCATATTTTTGAGTTTAACTTGTATAAAACAACATGAATTCAAGTGGAACATATACTAGAATAATCATAAGAGTAAAGGACAAGTAATACACAACAAAAGCACAAATACCTCCACACAATCCTTGCTTGTTTATTTATTATAAATGGTTGTCCAATGATAGTAATTTCCAGATCTGATATAAGTAATATAACAGCCACTTTATTGGCCTATAATGGCTCCAAAAGGCAAGGAAATAGTGTCAATGATCCTCCTTTTCGATCCCCTAATGATGGCTGCCCAAAAGATATGTTATATCATGCAAAATCCAAAATTCTCATATCAATAAATGTGCCCTCCTTGTTGTTTACGCCCTGCTGAAATATGAACAGTAAATCTGATGTAAAATCTTCATGAAATGGCTGCAATCTTGTAGATCTGATGATGGCTAACTTAAATGAGAAGTTCCCCTGGCTGTAGATGTCAAATCTGACTACAAATCACTGGATCTCAAACCCTTAGTGCGCCCTCCTTCAGTAAATTCCCCCAACTCTAAGAATAAATGATATAGATGTTGGAAACCCCCAAGGGTGCCAAGAAAAGTCGCTCCAGGTGAGCCAAACACAAACCAATTTAGATCTCTTCAAGGTCTCACTCCCCTAAGCCAAATCGAACTCCTTCATATTGGACAGTGCGCTCTCCCTACACAATCCTCCAACAGTTGCCCCCTCCTTTACCAACAATGCAAGAAATGGATCTGAAACTGAAATAGAATGGTGAGGGTGGAATCTTTCACCACCTTGGCCAAGCTTTCATCAGGAACATGAGAATCTTTCACTCCCTTGTTGATATCTAGGGTTTATTTAGTAAAAACCCTCAAGTATCTTGAGCTTTCTAGCCAAGAGGCCAAACATCAAAATTCAATCAACATAATGAGAGAATATGAGCCCCTATCTCTCTTTTATACCCCTTTTCACCTTTTCCTTCAAGTGAATTTTAATTCATCTTTAATATTTTCTCATAAAATCACTTTATTAATTTAATGTACCCTTTTACTCCAAAAAGTGATGACTTTGTCCTTGACTTCTCCGGCCACTGAAATTCACTTTTCTTCATCCTATCCTGTAGATATTTTCGCCCCGATTCCAACGAGCTATTACACTAAGGTGTTTCTCCAAGAAACAAACTCCAAATAGCACCTTCATTGTAATTAATTAAAATATGCCCATTAGTAACCCCATTTTACGAGAATCGTCGAAATGCAACGGAACCAAGGACAAGTTGTGTGGAATGGATCCTAATGATGAAATATGATGAATAATATAAGTTTAGCCCCATAAAACTCCTCAAAACCACCTGAGCTCACTATCGCCCCCAATTTGGCTACTCTCGCAGGCATCCCAAACTATAACAAAAGGGAATCCAAAAATAGGGACATTACAGTCCTCCCTGCCCAAATATTTCTTGTCCTCGAGCAATAGTTGAATCAAACTGTTTATGATCCCAGGGTCCCATATCCACCTAGGAGATATGAAGTACTGTCCCCTCAAAGCATGGTCCCTCAAAGTGCTCGTCACGCATGCCCCCAGAATGCTCCTAATGAGTAGAATGATCATGTGCATTAGATCCTCAGTCAACTCCTCAAGCAAACGCTCTACTTTGATCTCAACTCCATCAACCACTTCCCTACCAATCACTCTAATCCCTGGATCCCAAATCAAGATGTGAATTGCAATGCCTTGTAAAGTATAGTCCTGTAAGAAATCAACACAAAGAGTCTCCTGAAGACCCCCAATGGAGCAAGTAAATACAGTATCCATCCCTCAAGTAATCTCTCACCTAAACCAATCTCCAAATTACCACCTCCAGTAGTATCCAGATCCCCTGCTAACCAAGAAGATGATCTACCCATGTACCTGATCCTCAACGAAGGTGACCCAACCTACCACATAGCGTCCTAACCTCCATCTGCTCTCAAATTCCCCCAACAATGAAAGGAATCAATCATGAGAGTCCCTAAAGCTCCCATGCGTTCTAGAAGTGCACCAAACCTTGCATCAAATAACTTTGATTGTGCCATACCACATATCTCAATGCCTGTTGAACTGTAAACCTCCGACCGAAGTGTATTGATAGCTATGTTGTCCTTTCCATGATCACTAAACTCGGCCTCCCTGTCAACCCACACTGCTTCCTGCAGTGTCTCATACTCCGACAATATCACTATAATGCCAGCCCTACTATATAGTTGTAGTACACTAGGATCGAGAGATGCTAGTATACTCTCCCAACTCTACACTGAAACGAGGGTGGCTAAGGAATCATACCCTGACTCGTGACGCTGACATACCAAGCATGCCCCCATATGCCTCATGACATCATCCTCTAGATCCTCCCAAGAGAATCTCTCTCTCATCTACACGGGTCCTGAAATGTCCAAGTTGTCCAACCATACGTACATCATGTATGGACCTCAAGATCTCTTTCGTTGCTTGCTGCAACCATACATCCTGCCAATTGACCTCATAGTCCTCATCGGAAGCATCCATCCTACTATGCTCCCCATGCTCGTCCCAATGAGACTCTGAACCTATATCAACCTCTGAAATATCCTATGTCCCACGGTTGGGGATACTCTCCATCACGCCCAAGGCCTCATCTGACTGTCTCGGGTGAACCTCCCCTATCCTGCTGCATGTAATTAAGTATCCCCTGTCAGGAGGTCTCTGCCTAATAAATCTCCATGTCCCATGCAACTACCTATCTTCCCCTATGTTGTTGTATACAATGAAAGTATCAAGGAATGCTAACAGAAATACCTGCAATTGTACGTAGGACTGGGAAGTGTCATATGCGTTGGTCAATCCCAAAGGCTTGACCAAAAACCCACTTGCAAACGTGAGCTAAGTCCGGCTCACTTAGTGTGTCCTTGGAGGCACAATGCCTAGGTTCACAGCCCACGCTGTCACTTTGACTGGAACCTCTTCCGTCTAGGCTTACTCCTAGGGAAGCCAAAGGGGGTAGACCTTAGTTACTAGATGTGTTAAAGTTAAGTTCTAGGAGTTAGTTTTAATTATTTACAAGGTTTGGGGGGATTCTAATCATAAGATGCTAAGGCAACAATGCAAGATGCAAGGGTTAGCATGTAAAGCAAGCCTTTTCCCTAGGTCAACTAAGACTAGTGCCTAAAGATTGGGCAAGGGGTCAACTATGTTAAGGGGTGTTTCGTTACAAGTATATTACAAGTTACTTACAAGATTACAAAAGAATCAATTAAACCAATGAATATTAGATACAAGTACTTACAAAAGAATTACAAAATATCTATTCACATATGAGATATCCACAAAATACTTGATGCAAGATTTACAAATAAAGAATATCTAAGATACAACTGATACAAGAGCAAGCTAACCACGGTTTACTTATATGTGTGCAGGATATCAAAAGACTAGAGCATCACATCACATTACCACATTTATGAGATCATCATCAACACATTCGAAGATTTAGAAGATTTAAGCACAATTGTTATACAAATTATTGAAGACGACCCACACTCTTGATTACTCAACCCACCAAGTGTTTATTAGGTTTGGTCCAGGGTTTAATTATTAGGCTTTCTTAAGATTTATCAAATTTTATTAAAGCTTTCACCAAAGCCTCCTCATCCTATTGCCAAATAACTGTTGGATGCTTAATAAGTGTTGCCACCCTATCTTCACAGGTCAGCCCAAAACAAGAGTACTTCCCGGAGAGGACACACACCTGGTGCGCCACGAGACAGTCCCCTGCCACTACCCTCTGTTGTTTTCCTCAAGCCTCGTTTTAGATGGTGAAGATGGTGGTCTAAGGTACCCTAAATAGTCTATTAAGTATAGATATTGATTAGGTAGACTTTTAGGTGATTATTAGAGTGTTTTGAAGATTTTAAGGCACTTTTAAGGTGTGATTTAGAGATATGGCCGAAACTGTTATGAGCTTAAAAATGTGTTGCTTCAAGCTTATGCAATTAAGAGGGTGAACACATGTAAAGCAAATAAAGAAAAAGGATGGYTGAAGAAGATTTAAGAATATCACATGCACTTAAAGAGCTTGCTATGAAAGAGAAGCACTAGGGCAAGAACAACTTGCCTTCAAGAGATTGAAAGAAATTTAGTGTGTGTTTGTCTTATTAACCATGTAGCAACATTCAAGCCTAAGCAAGTGGCTTCCAATAGGTATAAGCAATAAGAGAATAAACCAATTACTTGTCAAGCACTTAGATGTTAAATAAACCATGTGCATGAGAGAGGGAGAAAATAGACTTGAAATTAAACTAAGCAATATGATAGATCTAGTTAGGTTATTTAACTGTTGCCCAATAGGCTTAAGATTATGATGTTGATCTAAAACATAAGCAAGTATGACATCAAACCATAGGATCATTAATCACATCAAATCATCTACCACTTAACCTTACCTATTGGGGTATTCCTCTCCCAACTAGGTAGGCAATTAATTAGGTTTTGCTTAGTTAGGTTAGATTCTTTTTAGATTTAGAGATTAAGGCAAACAAGTAAAAGATAGAGAGAGAAACTAAGAAAGTAAACTATCAAGCAAGCAAAGGCAAACCTACCCCATGTCCTAGGTTGAGAAGGTGCCCCTCACCTTCTAAACCTCACATCCTAGCTAAAAGGAAAGAGCAAAAATTGCTAAGAAATGAAACCCTAGCTAGATCTATGCTACCCAACAAGCTCACACAAAGAGGAAGGTCGTACCACTCCTTCCTCTATAGGTGTGAACCACTAACAAGCAAGAAAAAGGAGGAAAAACGTACTAAAATGCTATAAAAAGGAAAGGTAGGGTTGAGAGATAGCTACCAAACCCCTTGGAGGGCCTTCTAGTGTTGTGTGGATGTTCTTTGGGCAACCAATAGTCCTCTCAATCAGATCTGAAACCTGTAAAACCAGCAAGCTATGCTTGCTAGGAAAGCTACACACAACCAAGAAAAGTGATGGAAAAACCCTTGCCTTTTAGGGCAAGAACCTTCCACAAGAACAAGAGAGTATATGTATCTAAACATGTTATGCTAGCTGAAAAATGAATGTGTATAAACAGCAATATAGATGAAGAGTAAAGGGTTAGAGAGATGGAGTGTATGAGTGCTTCAATAGACCCTTCTCCTTGAAGGAGTTCCCAATGAAACCATTGAAGTATAAACCTGCAAAACCTCCTTAAGTGATATGCATACAAGAGATAATATGTTGATGTATGTAAATAAAACGACACTTCAATCCTATCTAATACATCAAGATAGATAAACCCATAAGCATACGCATTAATAGATCTACTTAGATAACACTTTACCTAAGATCAAAAGTTGCAATCACCCAAAGAAATTTGATACAATATTACCTCATAAACATAAGAAAACAAAGCATACGCATTGTTCCTCTAGTTGTCCTCCAAAGTTTCTCCTTTATTATTACTCAAGAAAATAGATCTTGGAGAAAAAATACTCCAAAACCCTAAGAGCATAGAATGGAAAAATGGAATAATGAAGAGAGAGAGAGAGAGATAAAAATCAAGTAGCATAACAATAGCTCAAGATATGGTGAATTGGGAGTGAGAAATGAGATCTATTTATACTTGGAGAGGCAAACCTACCTCTCTTGGTTCTATGTCAAGTGTCCACCACCAAGCAAATGAGTAGATCTCAAGGTTAGGGTGCACCATCTAGGGTTTGAAAGCTAAATCTAGGGTGTAGAAAATTGTAGGAGGTGTTGGGATCAAGCAAAGAGGTGTGGGAGGCCTTGGGATTGATGCCAAAGAAGGTGAGAGGTCTCAAATAATTTTTAAAAAATCATTTGTGGAGTTTCTAGATGGAGGGGGAGTGTAACTCCTCTTGGAGGACGCAAAAAAAAGGTGAAATGGAAGAAATGGAAGGGGATTAATGAGAAAAGGGGAGTGGGATCACCCTAGGAGGTGATGTGGGGGTTAAAGAGAGTCATAACTCATGAGAGGGGGGCCCATTTAAGTCACAACATCCACCACCAAGAAAAAAACGTCAATCCCCCTAGGGGGCGTAACATTTTGTTGAAGAGAAGGGGTAAGGGTTAGGAAGAGGTTGAAAAAGGTTGGGAGGGTCATGTTATGCTTAGGGAGTCTCTCTCTAACCATCATTTCACCTTTTCACATCCTCTAACTCAATATTACAATTTTTACATTTTGCCATGTTTGGACTTTAGTAATTAAAATTGTTGTTTTAGACTGACTGACACTCCGAGTGGACAAACCCATGGCTAAAGTTGTTCGACTGAGCTGAAACTTGGTCCACGGATGTAGGGGGTGCTATTCCATTTCTTTTGAGCACAAATACCCCTATCAAAAGTCCAAGGACCTAGTTTTTACAATTATTGCTCAAAAATAATTAAAACTCCAAACTTAGGGAAATTTAATTAAAAATTAATTAATTAAAAAAAATTAACTTAGACTCGACGGAATTCCGCGAAACTTTCTAAGATGTCTTGCATGGTCATTTACAATGATTCCCTATAATAGTTACCAAAACATAAGCCCACTAGAACGTAGTTCACCACTTTGGAGGAATTATTGCAAGTGTGAAGGAAAAACTCAAGGGAAATCTATAAGGTTGAAAAGCCCAACTGATGACCTGAGGATAAAAAACCCTCGGTGAAAGGAACTCTCCCAGTGAACCGATCCCAAGGTAACTAACCTAGACATGACTCATGCAGACCTATTACATTATTAACCCACGCAGGGGTGCGGAAATTCCATTACAAAATAAAGTGTTGGGGCCAAACACTGCCCTGCAGGACCAAAAGTCTTCAACAACATGTGATCTGATGATGCATCTCTTCATGGCACATGAGTTGACCACCTGTGTTGGAGAGGCGGTCAACGGGTAGGTGACTCCATACATTGATGGTCAATCACACTCCCTCTATCATCACTCATATGAATGTTGCTACTGAGAATGTGATCTCCAAGGTCCATGTATTGTTGTAAAGGAGAGGACCTCTATCCATGGAAATCTCCATGCTCCACCAAGTATGTCTCCTCCCTGCACTCCAATGCATCCCCCTAGATCCCACTATACACCTTTGCATGCCCTCGTGGACTATCGCTCATCACTGTATGCCCCTGTATACCCATGCAAGCTCCTGCATCATCATGTAGCTTGGGTGTAATGTTGGGTCAGCCTCTACATGGATGTCCTCATAACTTCCCTTGGCTCTAGAATCCCCATGTGTATGTATTTGCCCAACTATCTCAAAGCTCCCCATGAATGGTGATCCCTGTAACACATGAACATCCTCAAGCTTCTTCGAGTCACATCTCTCCATAATCATCAGTGATTTGGGGTACCCCTCACGCTCATCCATCAACTGCTGCTCCTCTATCAAACCACCAACATCCTCTAGCGATGTAGCTGAATTATATATCTGACTCTTTGTTGAGATTGATGCAGTGGATCCTTGACTAGCCTCCTCAAGGAGCTCCTCTAATTTGTGCTCCGATTCTTGAAGGGTTGTATGTGTTCCTTTCAAGAATCCATGTGTGCTTACCAACTCCTGAGTGAGTTGGTCCACCTCAGTCTCATTCTCCTTCAGCGCCCCATGATACATCTCGCCAACCTCCAGAAGGTAATCTCTATCCATAAATAGTTGTTGGTAGTCGATCCTCATCACAGTCACTCTCTCCCTGAATGTCTAAAACTACTCAATGGCAAACTCTCCATACGAACTATCATGTGCCATTGTGGCCCTCCAACAATACTTTGCCACCAAATCTTGTGTATCATCAATGTGTCTAATGGTTGCCACGATCATGTCCTCTCTGACCCTCAGTTGTCCTGCCAAATGCTGTGACTCGTGAACACTGTTCCGTTGAAGTGCTACCTCATGACTCTCGCTACTAACGTCAACAGTGGAATCCTCATCAACACACTCATCAAGAGCTAAGGTGCCACATTGCCCATTGTTCGTTGTGTTACTGAGTCCCCTTGTATGCCACTATACATCATCATATATTGTTGCCTCAATCTGAACCGCCCGGTATCCTATATGTACAGTTGTATCCTCCTATGCACTCACTCTACTAATGTCATTTGTACCCGGATCCCATATTGATGTGTCCATATTTGTGATATGGCCATCCCGACAAACAAGGAATGCATCCTCGTCATTGTAGGTCGGTTCCTGAAGTAAGTGTCTCATCAATATGTCGATCTCCACAACCTGATCTATCGATGGACTCCCAAAAAGATGTGACTCACTCTCCCCATATTGGAAGGTATGTATATAGTCATCTGTCTCCAAGTCATGCCTCTCCTCCTGGCCCTATAGATCTAAATGTCCCTTGTGTTCAATCGCTACACAAGGCTCCTCTACCACATCCTGAATGCCACTGATATCCTCATGTGTCGTGGCTAGCATAGCTCACTGAGAAGATGAGGAATGTGTCACGCTCATCTCCATAGGAGGCTCATCATCCCAAGTTATGTCAACACCCAAAGGTAGGTCACCCAACATCCTAATCTCATCATGCCTAGGTGCTAACACATATGAGCCCTCACAAGCACCCTAGTCATCACTCTGTCCATCAAATGCACCGGTGTCACTAGCCTCATGGGACTGCTCTAATGAAGCATCTAAGGTCGCCTCCTCATGCACATACTCCTCATGCCCAACCAAATGGTCAAACTAGGGTGTTGTCCTCTCCATATCAAGCTCCTTGACCTGTCCCACATGTGTGCTAACCTCAGAAGATAGCTCTATTGATGGTGTGTCCCCTGCTGCCAATCTGTCATCCTCATCACATGCATCCTATTCATCATCATTTTCATAGTGCACCTCGACGTCATGCACTTTCCCCTTGCCCCTACATCTGTGATCTGGCTCCCAAGGCTCCTTGCAATCGTAGTGAATTTCCTTGCCCTTTTTTCCCACTGATCTATGAGGCTCTAATCTCCTTATTTTCTCTTCAGTTCGCTACTTACCTAAAAATTGGGTATAACCTTTCCATTGGGTAAGGCTCGTCCATACATCCTCCTATCTGTGATCAAACCTCTGTAATATACCTTTGGTCTTCCCTTGTATATGATGCTGCAATACTCACCCAAGGTGAGCAGTCTCCGAAATACTGCACTTCGAGAGTTACACTCTCTTTCCATGGCCTCAAATTCACGCTCCATCAATATATCACAAAATCACAGGATGGCAAGAATCTAAGCTCTGATACCACTATAATGTTCTCCAACCAAATCTGATATAAAAATCAGATCTAACTAGTTGAGAACTTTCATCAAACACTTAAAGTGTTTGCTCAAAGGCCTTGGGCAAATCAACTCTCTTGCTGTCCCACCTGTCAAGGTGGATTATTGATGTGTTTAGAGGGTCAATGGGAGGAGTTCCAACCTCCTTAGAACCCCCGAAGTGTCTGTTGTTATGATTATTTGTTTGTTGTTATATATGACAGTTTTTCTCATTGAAGCATTATGTCAAACAAATTACATAACATGGCTATAGTTTGCATTTCCATCCATGTTTTTGAGTTTAACTTGTATAAAACAACATGAATTCAAGTGGAACATACACTAGAATAAACATAAGAGTAAAGGACAAGTAATACACAGCAAAAGCACAAATACCTCCACACAATCCTTGTTTGTTTATTTATTATAAATGGTTGTCCAATTATAGTAATTTCCAGATCTGATATAAGTAATATAACAGCCACTTTATTGGCCTATAATAGCTCCAAAAGGCAAGGAAATAGTGTCAATGATCCTCCTTTTCGATCCCCTAATGATGTGTAATGTCCCCGTTGGCATAGGAAGCATAAGGAATGGTTTCGCTAGCCTAAATTGGTTCCCGTAGGCTAAGTCGGAAAAGTTACCTAGGAAACTCAGCTTTTGCCTAGGAAATGATCTTACAAAGTGAAAAGTGAAGAAGGGAGACATGGGTCTTAGGCAAAATAAAGTCACTTAGAAATTATAAAGTGTGCAAGCCTAAAGTGACTTTAAAAGATAATTAAAAAGGTAAAGTGAGCGGGATTAATTCAATGAAGAAATAAAAGGGGGAAAAGAGGAGGTGCCCCTCATTCTTACACTCACTCATTTTGGAAATCGACTTTTGGAGAGCTCTTGAAGAAGAGACTAGGGTTTTGGAAACCCTTGAGCCTTTACTGGTTTCGGTGTTGGAACCCTACACCCTAATCAGATCTGAGGAAGGAGTCACTGCAGATTTCTTCATTGCATTAACTGGATCAATATTCATCTTCAACATCAAGCTTTTATTGTGTAGAAGTTGATTGGACAAGGAGGAAGAGTCTATGGGGAAATGCGACTTAAGGAAGATCATATTGCTGCCATAGAACCGAGTTAAGAGGGAGAGATCGAGCTCGTTACTATCCTCACAGATTGCTTTTGATGGGCAAGACGTCACCTGAGGCAGCTGGACGTTTTTTTGGAGCGTGTGGCAGTGTGTTGGGGTCATTTGGCACGTGTGGCAGCTTGGAGAAGCCCTAGAAGGGCCAATGTTCTGCTTCCTGGACGCTGATCTTGCCCAAAAAGGGCCAACGTCTCCCTCAGAGGGGCCTGACGTCTCCCTTTTGAGC
>SNQJ01S0031474.1:41483-58349 GCA_010110895.2 Picea sitchensis | reverse complement strand
ATATATATATATATTAAGAACCAACATAGATCCATCTTAACTCCGGATCTATCATGCACTGAGAAGCATCAAATCCTTTGAGATGCAAACATTTCTTCAAGTTTTGTACTCTAAAAAAATTTGCTAAATGTGTTAAATGATATGTGTATTATTTAGCTTTCCATTTGTACTTAAAGTATTACATTAACAAGACAAATTTATTTACAAATACGTTTTTGAGGATCGATGTGTGATCAAATTATTAATGATTTACATTAATAATTACATGGTCTAGCATCTGTGTTAGTACTTGTAGAAATATAATTATTTGCAATAGTTTTTGTTTGATGACCTTCAAAGTTAACTTTTTTAGTTATTTTTTCATACGTACACATACATATATATAAACCCCTAAAAACCTTAAAATGTTTATTATCTTGAATCCTAAGAATTTCTGTTTCTCACATTGAACCAGTTGCTTGTTTTATTTTGCATTTCTGATTTTTGTAACATATGGCATAACCTATCTTGCATGATTATTGCATACCCCACATTCATATGATTTTAACTGGAAGGCACAATAAATTACATTGCAACAATTAGATTGCTCTATAAAATTAGCTTCAACAAGAGAACACCCTTAAGAAACATTTTTGGGTACAGTACATATTTTTCAAACAACCTGAATACAAACCTTAACATAATTCCCATTTTTTAGGTCAGATTAATTGCCCTGTAGTCATAATTTTATATCTACAATGGCTAAAACTACACCTCGAGTATTATGAATATGGTAGTGCGATTTCAACCATAATGAACCAAACGCTTTGAAAGTTGTACAAGAGTTTTAGACGACTATAATACAAGCAAACATTATAATTTATACTTAAAAACTTCACTGAAAAAATAACTGGAGGCTATAGAGATAAGAGTACTGATTGCTTCCAGATTTTCTGAAATACTTCATCATGACCTTTTGAAGAAAAGCATTTGACATGCTTCGTAAATAGAGTTTTCCTGCCACAAGGGGACCATTACTGAATATTAAATCCTTTTTGTACATTTTATTTCTCGTTTTTTGCTCATGTCTAGATTTCCCACTTAAAATGTGAATCTCCATGTGATTAACATGTTCAATAAGTTATCATAAAGTTTGCATACCTTTTAAATTTTGTGAAGACTTATGATAGCTAGGAATAAATGAGTAGATATATAATGCAATTCATTTCATTATATTTCTTATTGTACTTTCTTGGCAAGCATCAATTGATTTTGATTTTCATGCTTTCTCTGTAGAGGGTTTTGGTGGAGTTCATGTGCAGTGTATTTGTTGCTTCATGGACTGGAGTAGTTAAGTACCATGGACCACGACCTAGTGTCCGTCCAAGGCAGGTAAATGTGCGAACTTTTGATATCTTGGGCACTCATTTGCCTGCTTATTTTGGCTTTTTATAACCTTTAAACTTGGAGATCCTTTGGTTTCACTGATATAGTTGTTTGTAATAGTGTATTATATATGTGCTTTAAATCAGGTGTTTGTAGCCAACCACACATCCATGATTGACTTCATAATTTTGGAACAAATGACAGCATTTGCTGTGATCATGCAGAAGCACCCTGGATGGGTTGGTAAGATTGCAGTTTCTTTTGCTAACAGCTGGGACATTATAAATGTTTTGTGTCATTATCTTTTATTTATAGATGATGTTATTGTGCCAAAAGGCACTGGTTCTACAGCCCAGTAGGATATAGATGTTGTCAGATACGTGGATAATGCTTATGTTATCATATTTTGATTTCAAAAAAAATATAATACTTATAACAAATAATGATAGTAATAGTATATGGTAGGCAAACATAGATACACAAGAAAATGAAAATATGTCCAAAAGACATTAGTTCTATAGCCCAATATAATAGAGATGTTGTCACATAAGTGGGTAATGCTTATGTTATCATATGTCCATTTCAAAAAAATATAGTACTTATAAAAAATAATAATAATAACCACTGCGCAGGGTATGTACACCTCTGTAAATTAAGCAATCAAATCACTGCGTAGAGGGGGTCCCTTGTTCCACAAACAAGTGGGTCTCATACATCAATTTGGTGTCTAGCTAGGTTGTGACCTTAAAATTAGATTATTATTATTAAAAGTTAAAACTGCTATATATAGAGATAAAAAAAGAGATACCAATTACATTATCATATGTCCATTTCAAAAAAAAATATAATACTGATAAAAAAATAATAATAGTAACCGCTGCACAGGGTATGTACACCTCTGTAAACTCAAGCAATCAAATTGCTGCTCAGAGGGGGTACCTTGTCCCACAAACAAGGGGGTCTCATACGTCAATTTGGTGTCTATCTAGGCTGTGATCTTAAAATTAGATTATTATTATTATTAAAACTGTTATATATAGAGATGAAAAAAGAAATCCCAGATTTAAAGATAAATATAAATATTATAGATATGATATATACATAATACTGTTACAATGCAAATATAAATACTTGAGAATAATCAAAACTGTATTTTTATGTATCCATATTTGCATAAATTTTGACTTTTGAGTTAGTTGAGTAAGACTACAACCAACCTAAATCTATCTTAAATAATAAAAAAAATTACACCTCGAGGTATATGTATTATGATCCCTTTCAGCGCTTGATAGATCTGGGGTTAACATTGATCGGCACTAATTTTTGTACAAAGATTACATTTCAGCTAATTTGGATATTGGTTTGGTATTCCTAAAAGTTCTGTGATAAATGTAGGCCTCTTGCAAAGTACGGTTTTTAAGAGTTTGGGCTGTATTTGGTTTAATCGAACAGAAGCCAAGGATCGCCATATTGTCTCTGACAAGTAAGTACATATCTTTCATAAATCTAACTCCGTTTGCTTTAACATCCGAAACCTCTTGCAAATCAAAGTGCCTCCAAAATGTTCAAAGAGGTACAGTAATTGCTAGTCATTATATTTTGCAGGATTAAACAGCACATAGAAGGTCATGACAACAACCCTCTTCTCATATTTCCTGAAGGCACTTGCGTGAATAATCAATATACAGTAATGTTCAAAAAGGTAATTCTATTCCGTCTGTTGTGGCTTTTGCTTTTCAATCTTTCCACTTTGCCTGGCAAAGGTTGTTGTTGTTTGCTGACGTGAGGTTTTATCAGGCAGGCTTATTGAATGATGGGTCAAAATAGGCAGAGTAGAGCTTACTTGTATGTGTTTTTGAGATTCTTTATCGTCTCTCCCTTCTCTGGTGACCTAAGCCTCTAGTTCCAGCACCACTTGGCATTGGAATGGAGTTTTCACCTATGTACTATGTCTTCTCATGTCTCTGTCCTTCTCTTTTTTGGATTAGTTTCTTTTCTTTTTATACTTGTTTACTATGTCTTCTCATGTCTCTGTCCTTCTCTTTTTTGGATTACTTTCTTTTCTCTTTATAGCTTGTTTCCTAGTCTTTTCTATTGATGTTGATGTTAGCTATGTTCTAGTAGTCGCTCTCGCACTTCGAATTTGTATTACAGAAATTTTAGATCTACTTTCTGTAGTCATTCATTGACATAAACAAAATGATCTTATCTTATTTTTATAGGGTAGAATTGTTAGTCTTAAAAAAGGAATAACTTGGAACCAGAACATGCATAATGAGCTATTCTCGGAAACCTTGTGTTTGAATCTCATTCAGTGTTATGTACTTTATTAATTAAATTTTAGTTTATCTGCCCATACTTTTCTCACTTCAGAGAGTGTTAATGATTCATTGAATAGGTTGTAACTTGTTAATAAAGTAAAAGCAGATAGGAGTTGCCACTGTTTGTTGACTGCTGAAGAAATACTTGTTTATGCTTTTGCATCTACGAATAACTTTGCAAATTGGCACCTAAAGATCACATATTTCAATGTGTAACGTGTATCTTAACCTACAAACAAAGAGATAGAATTAGAGATGTAATTGTAGCTCTGTTAGCTGGGAACATGCTCTTGGGGATTGCAGACATATTTGCTGTGTTCTGCAGAGTCCCAAGAATTGGGGGTGCCGGCAAACATCCCAGAATCACATAGGGGATGTTCTTTGGTACCAAATATTCCTGCTGATGTACCTGGTATGGATGTTTTTTTTTTTGTAAGTTAGATTTGTATAAAAAGCCTTCAAAAAGAAGAAATTGCAGTATCACCATTTGTTCCTGACTGTAAAAACTGAACTGCCCCGAAGGGAAACCAGTTCAGCCAGCCAGTCAAAATAAAGCCCATTGTCTTAAGATACCAGTCATAGAGATTACGGTGACTAAATATAAAAATTCCAGTCCCCTGTGGGAGACCGAATCGACCTGTCGACTAACCCTGACATAAAAGCAACATGCAAAATATGACCATAGACCCTATGCGGCAAAATAAAAGTCAGACACCCTGCTAACCATGCATGGAGACACATGTGCAAGTCATGTGGTGGGCTTGTAGCTTGGCCATTCATTGATGCAGGTGGCGTTGGTCGTTGGGTCCGCGGCTGGTGCTGTTTCCTCTTCTATCAGTGTCCCTTCCCCCTCCGTAGTCCCGTGCATGGCTGCCCCTGTAGTGTCTTTGTCTCCAACCCTTGTAGCGTCTCCGTCTCCATCTGTTGAGTGGCATGCTCCCTGCAGTGTTGAGAGCATTTGCAGGAGCATGGTTGCCTTCCCATCCAGGATCTCCATCTGTAATCCCAGGTCGTCCAGGCCCTGTCGTAATTCAAAGACCAGGCCTTGTAGAATTGCAAGGCTGTCTTGCAGTTGTGAGCCTGGTACTGAGTCTGCGAAGGAGTGAGGCTCTGGCTGTGGTCCATGGCTGTCTGGTTGTGATCCAAGGTGTGGCTGGCTGGTTGTGGTCCATGGCTGGGCTGGTGTGCTCGCCAACGAGTTGGGTGGAACGACAGGAAGTGGTTGCGAGGTGGATGCCAAATCGGATAGTGGCCCTGGGTTGACACCCAGAGAATTTCTTGAGAGATCGAACCACTCAAGCCGATTTGCGAAGGGTGAGGAGAGGGGCGGGAGACTGCTAAGGCTTTGACCAGACTGCGACGGGGATGAAGGCGAGGAAGGTGATGAGGGTGAAGAGCTGGGAGATGGTGCTGGCAGGGGCCGGAGAGCCACGCGTGGCTGGCTGGCTTGCCAAGCCAAGCCGTGCTTGGATTTCCCCCTTTGTCTCGGCATGTCTGAGACACTATGGGGGCTTGCAAGCGCCGAGAGGAAGCAGAGGTATCATAGGAGCAGCTGGGAGGAGTGCAATTTGCAGGAGGACTCGTCCGAGGATGAATACAACTGCGAATGGACCTGGTGGAGTTCATGGTGCTGAAGACGCTGATAGAGGAAAGCGCGCACGAGCCGAGTAAAGTCTGGTTCGTGGCTCTGAGCCATCGACATGATAGATAGCCTGGGCGAGGCGCATTGAGATTAATGGTGCCTTGGTTGTCGCAAGTCTGGTTTAAATGCATGGTGGTGGCGGGAGGGTGTGGCACGCACCGGTCACGTGGCTAGCACCATGTTGGTTGCCTCCTGATGACACTTGGTCTGCAATGTCACCCCATCCGAGGAGTACCTAGTCTGGATGTTATTTAAAGAAAGAATCCAACATTATATTTAGGAGGGAGATTTGACGAATAAGCTAAGAAACCATATCAACAGACTCATAGAGTCATAATAGGAACCTGATACAAACTCAGTCATAATAACAACAGAACTCAAATATATAGTAGAATAGTGCAACATATATTACTTAATGCAATATAATAGACAAGTTAAAATTCTAGATGAGTCTAGAAATACGACCATAAGAAAAAACCATCCCATACATTGAGGCCAAAAGGCCTATTAATAGACAAGAGTCAAAACTTATGGCTTTGCAAAGCCCTAGTCACCATTTTATCCCCATTATTGGTCTGTCCCTGAAAGTCCAGTGTTCTGATGATCTCTATATAGTTTAGAGATCAATCAAATAAAATTATGAAGCTATCTGTGATGTACAATAGCTTGTTTGGGAAAAATCTATGGTAAAAGACCCTGAAAAAACCCAAATACTATACATTATAATACGATATGTATATTCTGATAAATTGTTCCAGAGAGTATCGAGCTTCTTATGCAATCTCAGACAACCCTACTATATGACTCTAGTGTCCCAGGGTCGAGAGAAGCTACCATACTCTCCCAACTCGGCATTGAAACAAGGGTGTCTACAGAGTCATGCCCTGACTTGTGATGTTGACATACCAAACATACCCCCATGTGACTCATGACATCATCATTGAGATTCCCCAAGGAGAATCTCTCTCTGTCCTACTGACAAGTCTTGAAATGGTCGGGCTGTCCAATCATAGGTACATCATGTATGGTCCTCAAGATCCCTGACGCTGCCTACTGCGACCATACCTCTTGCTAACTGATCTCATAGATCTCATCAGAAGCACCTGTCCATCTTTGCTCCCAGTCCTCATTTTGCTAAGACTCTGAACCTGTATCCATCTCTCGAACATACTCTGTCCCATGGCTGAGGATGCTCTCCATCATGCCCCAAGCCTCATATGACTGTCTTAGATGAACCACCCCTATCCTGCTGTATATAATCAAGTCACTCCCGTCAGGTTGTCTCTGCCTACCAACTCTCCACGTCCCTTGCCACTGTCTATCTCCCCCTATGTTGCTGTCTATGATGAAAGTATTGGGGAAGGCTAACAGAAATAATGGCAACTGTATGTAGGACTGGAAAGTATCATAGACTTTGGTCAATCCCAAGGACTTGATCAAAATCTCATCCACTGGCACCCATGGTGAATAATTGCCTGTACTCGTCACTAAACTCCAACCATCGGGTACAACAGTCGGTAACTCCACAGACTGCTGGTCAATCACTCTCCCTCCATCATCACTCATATCGTTGCTTCTACTGTGAAGGTGATCATCCAGAACTATGTATTGTTGCAAGGGAGAGGAATCTCCATGCTCCCCTAAATATGTCTCCTCTAAGTATGTCTCCTCCCTGCAATCCAATGTGTTCCCTTGAATCCCACTGTACACCTCTACAGGCCCCTGTGAACTAACTCTCATCATCATATGCCCCTGTATACTCATGCAAGCCTCTGTATCCTCCTGCATCATCATGTATCCAAGGTGTACTGCTTGATCAACCTCTATATGGATGTCATCCAATCCTGAAACAACAATGAAATTGTCCTCATAACTGCCCCTGGCTTTGTAATGTTCCCAAGCCAATTTTTCCGCTTGGGGACACTAGCTAACCACTAAATCAATTGTTTTACTATTTGTGTTTGTAGGTTAGCCACTGATATTTCGGCCTTAGGGTTTTATTTAGTTATTCAATATAGTTTAATCAAGATATATTCATTACCATGCAAGATCACATCAATACACAAGATATGGAACCACAAAGCACAGATCTGACCTTTATTTATGAGAAACAAGAACCTGATACAATATAGAAGCAGATCTGGAATAACATCAGATGGCTCCAAGATAAAGATATGAGCTGCTACAAAATGCTCCTGGAGATACAAGATAAGCCTCCCAAAGGATGAATGCAAGATGAGAGATACAATACAAAGAACTAGGGTTTTGCACAACCCTCTAGCTGCTGGTACGTCTTGCTGAAGAAATATGAAGACCAAGGGTTCGACCCTCCTGAAGAAGACCTCCAAATGATACCAAACTCCACCAAGAGATAGATCAGGGCAAGGGAAACCCCCTCCTGAAGTATGAAGCCCAAATACCAAGTCTTCCTCCTCAAACTGCTGCAACCCTAAACAGGTACGGCCCTCCTGAAACCCTAGATATGAACAACAATTCGGCCTAGATGAATGAGGTCTTCAAACCACCTGAAACTCTCTAGGATGATAGATCGGGCAACCACAAACCCCTAGGAGAAGTTTCAAGATCAGATCTGGGGTACAACCTCCTAGATTTGAGAATCACTGAATCACTAAGATGGTCTCCTTCCTCCCAAGCCGTCCCGACCTGTAGATAATAACATGTCCGTAGTAACTCCTCAAGAAAACCTCCAAATTGATGAGCAAGGGCCTGCAAGTAAAACCCAAATGCTAGAATATCCAAGGGCTCTCTCAAATGGTTGGATCGAACTGTTCCTCAAGCAATGGTGCGCCCCTGCTGGAAAACCCTAACTGGTACAACCCTGCTGCTCTCCTGAATAGATGATGAGTGTAGAATGGTGTGGGTGGAGTATTTCATCCTCAAGACCAATCTTGGAACAAGGCGAGTGGAATCTTTCACCATTGAGTTGTTCTCTAGGGTTTGTAATCTCAAAACCCTCAAAACTGTGTGCTCAAGAGCTCAACAAGCAAAATACCAAATATCCAAGATGGAATGAAAGGTGCGCCCTAGCCTTTCTTTTATACCTCCATTCTATTTTCCTGTTGATTTAGTTTAACCCTAGGTTAAACTCCTAACCCAACCTCTAGCGTTCTAATTCTTCATTGAGTTATTTTTTGCCCTTTTTCCCTTTTTCCTAAGTCAACTTCAAATTATAACATTAGTTTGGTTGACTTTTCCCCATGCTGTGTGATACTATGGTCTAGTGGGGATGTCTAGAGTCTAGACCACTAAGTCTTCCCAGACCTCTTCATCAAGAGGTGAGGGACATTACAGTCTCCCCTGCTAGAAATTGCTTGTCCTCAAACAATTCCAAACCTGTCTCTCGTACCACCTGTTCATTCTCCCACGTGGCATCCTCAATGGGTAAATCCTTCCATTTGATCAGGTACTCTTTGATGCTTCTCTTCCGGAGCTTCTTCTCCCGAACCTCCAGTATCTCCTCTGAAATCAGAACCAGTTGCCCTTCTTCATCTAGAGGTGGAAGCACCTCAAGGGGCGTGATGTGTTGGCCGATGGCCCTCTTTAGGCAGGACACATGGAAAACATTATGTATCCTACTACCCTGTGGGAGCTCCAACTCATAAGCTACAACCCCTACCTTCCGGCTGATCCTATAGGGCCCAAAGAAACGTGATTGGAGCTTCTCTGCTTCGCTTCTTTTTATAGAAGCCTGCTTGTATGGTTGGAGCCTTAGGTAAATTAAGTCACCAACCTCAAAAGTACGCTCAACCCTGTGTTTATTTGCTTGGACCTTCTGCTGGTTCTGTGCCCTTTGTAAGTGATCCTTCAGCTCCCTGAGGATGTCCTGACTCTGTTGTACCCAATTCTGTACCATCGGGGCCCTGCTGTCACCAAAAGCAATCTCTACGAAAGAGAGTGGATCATAACTATACAACGCCCTAAATGGGGTCATACCTATGGACATGTGATGGTTGGTGTTGTAGTGGTATTCCCCCAAATGTAGCTATCTGACCCACACCTTCTGTTGCTCAACCACATAATTCCTGAGATAGCCTTCCACCCATTTGTTGACTATTTCGGTTTGCTCGTCTGTCTGAGGATGATAGCTAGTACTAGGAGTCAAGGTAGTACCAACTAGCCTGAATAACTCCTGCCAGAATGTACTCATGAATCTACTATCCCTGTCACTAACAATGGTTTTGGGTAAACTGTGAAACCTGAAGATCTCTCTGAAGAATAATTCGACCACCTATGTTGCACTGAAATCTGTAGCAATGGAGAAGAAGTGTGCAAACTTCGTCAACCTGTCCGCCACTACGAAAATGCAATCGTTCCCCTGCACCTTTGGCAACCCTGTGATGAAATCCATGGATATGCTTTCCCACTTGTGCTCTGGGATGGGTAGGGGTTGCAACAGCCCTGTCGGGTGAGTGTGCTCATCCTTATTCTCTTGGCAAGTAGTACACTCCTTGACGTGATTCATCACATCCTCCTTGAGGCCCTTCCATGAGAACCTCTCTCTCACCTGCCTGTATGTCTTGCCAATCCCTTGGTGCCCCGCCATCGGTGAGTCATGACATGCCTACAACACTTTGGCCTTGAAGGTCGATTCAGGAACCAAAAAGATTCGGCCCTTATAATAGATGATGCCATCAATGACCTTGAAGTTATTGTCCTGTATTTGCCCATCCATTACCTGACAAGCGAACTGATTTTCTGAGTATTCCATCATCAAGTGGTCCTTCCAATCGATTGACACATCTGTTATGGCATAAATTGATGGCCTTTTGGACAATGCATCTGCCACCACGTTGTTTTTCCCTCTGACAAATTCAATGTCAAAGTCATAGGCCTGTATTCTGCTTACCCATTTTTGTTGTCTTTCATTTAAGTCCTTCTGCTCCAAGAAGTACTTAAGATTGTTATGATCTGATTTCACCACAAACTGTGCACCTACGAGGTATTGTCTGAATTTGGCCAGAGCGTGCATGATGGCCAACATCTCTTTGTCGTATATAGTGTAAAGTAACTCAGGTCCCCTGAGTTTTCGACTCTCATAGGCAAGAGGGTGCCTCTTTTACATCAATACGGCCCCAATACCTTCTCCTGAGGCATCACACTCCGAAGTGAAAGGTTGGCCGAAATCCGCGAGGGCTAAGACTGGGCATGTGCTCATCACCTTTTTCATCTTGTCGAATGTTAATTGGGCCTCTTCACTCCATTTGAAAGCTCCCTTCTTGGTCAAATCGGTCAAAGGTGCACATAGCTGTGAGAATCCTTTGACAAACTTATTGTAGTAAGTGCAAATTCCTAGAAATCCCCTCAACTCTGTAAGGGTTTTAGGTGTAGGCCAATCCATTATTGCTTGAATCTTCTCCTGATGTACTTGTACTCCCTTAACTCCGATGATGTGTCCCAAGTAAAGGACCTCCGTCATTCCAAATTCACATTTGGACTCCTTAGCATACAATGATTGCTTCTCCATGATAGACAGAATCTGGTCCACATGCTGAAGGTGTTCCTCCCACGTCCTGCTATAAATGAGCAAGTCATCAAAGAATACCAAGAGATGCTTCCTCAACTGTTTGTTGAAGACATCGTTCATACATGATTGGAACGTGGTTGGGGCATTGGTTAATCCGAATGGCATCACTAAGAACTCATAGTGACCATAGTGACACCTGAAAGCAGTTTTTGGGATGTCATCCTCCCTCATTTTGATTTGATGGTAGCCAGAGCGTAGGTCAATTTTTGTGAAATAGATAGCCCCATTCAGCTCGTCCAACAGCTCATCAATCCTTGGTATGGGATACCTGTTTTTGATTGTTTTCTTATTTAATGCTCAGAAGTCAATGCACATGCGCATGGTTCCATCCTTCTTCTTGACCAACACTACTGAAGAAGCAAAAGGGTTGGAACTCGTCCCGATGTGCCCCATATCCAAGAGCTCTTTGATTGCCTTCTCTATCTCGTCTTTGTACTTCTTCGCATGTCTGTAAGGTGTGGTGATGACTGGTTTTGCTTCTGCCTCCAACTCAATGATGTGCTCAAACCCCCTGTTTGGTGGCACCCCTGGTGGAATAGGTCCAAACACTTTGCTGTGTTTGTGAATGATCTCCTGAATTTCTGGTGTGTAGTGAACCTTGCCCTGCTTGTCCACACGTGCCGAAATTTTGCACTCAACTGCATACACTATCTCTTCTCTCCTGAAGATGGCCTCCATCCTCTTGGCCGTAACTACCTTGGATGAGTTACCTATCATGCCTCGGAGAACTACCTTTCGTCCACCCTCCTCTGTGAAAGACATCTCCATGGTCTTGTAGTTGGTGGTGATAGGCCCCAATGTACTGAGCCACTGAACTCCAAGGATTATGTTTGTGTCCAGAAGGTCCATCACATAGACATCCTGTACCAAATCATGCCTCCCCAATGTAAGCTTCATGTCCGGAATGTACTTGTTACAAGGCATGGTGCTTCCACCTGCTACCTCCACCTTGAACCCTTCAAACTCAACCATGGGTATATGCCTCCACTGTAGCAATGTCGAGTCAATGAAGTTGTGAGAAGCTCCCCCATCAATCAATACTGATACCTTTTGCCCCTGCAAGACTCCTCTCATCCTGAAAGTGTTGTACTTGGGCACCCCACTGATGGATGCCAAGGTGGCTCTCTCCTCAGCCGTACTGTCATGACCTGTGGCCTCCTCATCTGCAGTCTCTGTGGTATCTGCTTCCATGTTCTGGATGTGGCCGAAATCCTCCTCCTCATTGTGAAGTTACCTCTATGTAGTGAACTTAGCAACGACCCATGCAGTTGTGTGATGGGTTCCATGGCTCTTTGCAAGTGTAGCATAGTTGCTTCCTCCTCAATTCCCTTCTGGTATTCTCATCCAACCTGCCTCTACCCCTGTCAAACCCCCTTGGGTCACGTCCTCCTGGGTTCATTGGAGGTCTCTGATCTCTTCCTCCTGTGTTAATAGGTGGTCTAGACACAATTTCGGCTTTGCAGCTGGTCCTAGGTCTCTCGTCCTCCAAATAGCATCTTGCAGGTTGGTAGGCTTAAAAGCCTCTACCCAACCCTTCAAGGGTTCCATCAACCCCTCAGTGAAGAGCATCATGAGTCTGGTCTGTGATACATCCTGCACCATGACCGCTAGCCTCTGGAATTCCTCAATGTACACCTCTAGTGCTCCTGTCTGTCTGAGCTGTGTGAGCTCCCGAAAATGCAACTCAGGATCCCCCTGGTCAAACCTGTCAATGAGTCTCTGAGTGAACTCTGTGTATGATACTATCTGATTGTGTCCAAGTGTGGTCAATCCATGATACCACCAATCATGAGCTTTTCCATCTAAGTACATGGTGGAAAATTTGATGGCCTCCATCTCCCTCATGGGGTTAAGCTGCAGATAAGTGTCCAGCTTCTGTACCCACGCCCGTGCTGTTATCTTGGCCGTACCATCAAAGTAGGAATCTCCATCTTACCAGCTCTGCGCTCAAACTCATAGTTGCTCTTGTGGTTCGGTCTAGGCTTGTTTCTGAATTTGAGTTGACAGTATTGATCTAGGGACATCTGCCTCTGAATCGTCATACTCAAATCGTTGTACTCCCTGGTACACTGTGTCATCTGCTCAACAAAGTCATCCACCTGTTCATGCTGTGCATGTTCATCTGTGAACGTGGGCAAGTATGGTCTAGGGGTAGCGCTGCTACCTATCTGTCCATGTGATGTGCTCCCTCTATTGCTTCCCTCACACTGATGATAGGGAATATGTTTTGGATTATACCTGTTTCCACCGTGTGATCCACTAGTCTCCTTGTTTTCATACGTCTCTGGACCTTTCCCCTTGTGAGTCATCTCTAACAACACCTGGGCTATCCTTGTCTCGTTCTCATCTACCTTCCTCAAGTTCTCATCTACCTTCTTCAAGGTCTCAGTGATTTCAGTTTGTCCCTTACGGTTTGCCTCATAGTTCTCCTGTAAGTGGACGACTAGTGTACTTTATGTCTGGTTTATGGATTTATGGAACTCATGTGCTAGGAAAGCCAAGCCCTGGGGCTCAACGTCATCAATTGAACCCCCATTTCGACCTCTGTTTCACTTGCCTGTTTCTTCCTTCGGCCCATATAAATACCACTGAACTTCTTCATGCGCTAATCCTCACAGGATGGGATGATCAGAGCTCTGATACCACTGTAATGTTCCCAAGCCAAATTTTTCGTTTGGGGACACTAGCTAACCACTTAATTAACTGTTTTACAGTTTGTGTTTGTAGGTTGGCCACTGATATTTCGGCCTTAGGGTTTTATTCAGTTATTCAGTATAGTTTAATCAAGATATATTCATTACCATGCAAGATCACATCAATACACAAGATATGGAACCACAAAGCACATATCTGACCTTTATTTATGAGAAGCAAGAACCTGATACAATATAGAAGCAGATCTGGAATAACATCAGATGGCTCCAAGATAAAGATATGAGCTGCTACAAAATGCTCCTGGAGATACAAGATAAGCCTCCCAAAGGCTGAATGCAAGATGAGAGATCCAATACAAAGAACTAGGGTTTTGCACAACCCTCTAGTTGCTGGTACGTCCTGCTGAAGAAATATGAAGACCAAGGGTTCGACCCTCCTGAGGAAGACCTCCAAATGCTACCAAACTCCACCAAGAGATAGATCAGGGCAAGGGAAACCCCCTCCTGAAGTATGAAGCCCAAATACCAAGTCTTCCTCCTCAAACTGCTGCAACCCTAAATAGGTACGGCCCTCTCGAAACCCTAGATATGACCAACAATTCGGCCTGGATGAATGAGGTCTCCAAACCACCTGAAACTCTCTAGGATGATAGATCGTGCAACCACAAACCCCTAGGAGAAGTTTCAAGATCAGATTTGAGGTAGAGCCTCCTAGATCTGAGAATCACTGAATCACTAAGAATGTCTCCTTCCTCCCAAGCCGTCCCAACCTATAGATAATAACCTAGTCGTAGTAACTCAAGAAAACCTCCAAACTGATGAACAAGGGCATGCAAGAAAAACCCAAATGCTAGAATCTCCAAGGGATCTCTCAAATGGCTGGATCAAACTGTTCCTCTGCTGGAAAACCCTAACTGGTACGACCCTGCTGCTCTCCTGAATAGATGATGAGTGTAGAATGGTGTGGGTGGAGTATTTCATCCCTGAGACCAATCTTGGAACAAGGTGAGTGGAATCTTTCACCACTGAGTTGTTCTCTAGGGTTTGTAATCTCAAAACCCTCAAAACTGTGTGCTCAAGAGCTCAACAAGCAAAATACCAAATATCCAAGATGGAATGAGAGGTGCGCCCTAGCCTTTCTTTTAAACCTCCATTCTATTTTCTTGTTGAGTTAGTTTAACCCTAGGTTCAACTCCTAACTCAACCTCCAGTGTTCTAATTCTTCATTGAGTTACTTTTTGCCCTTTTTCGCTTTTTCCTATGTCAACTTCAAATTATAACATTAGTTTGGTTGACTTTTCCCCATGCTGTGTGAGACTATGGTCTAGTGGGGATATCTAGACCACTAAGTCTTCCCAGACCTCTTCATCAAGAGGTGGGGGACATTACAGGCTCTGGAATCCCCAGGTGTATATGTGTAAGACCAACTATCTCAGAACCCCTCATGAATGGTGGTCCCTGTGACACGGAGATATCCTCCAATGTCTCTTGTTCACATCTCTCCATATCCATCAACGATCCTGGGTGTCCCTCACGCACCTCCATTAACTGGTGCTCCTTTACCAACCCACCAATATCCTCTGGCGAAGTAGTTTAAGTATACATTTGGCTCTTTGCTGAGATAGATGTAGTGGATCCCCGACTAGTCTCATCAAGGAGATCCTAATATGGACCTTGATTCTTGAAGGCTAATTAAAATTGCTGTTTTAATTGGCCTTCCAAGAATCCTCGTGTGCTCGCCAACTCATGAGTGAGTCGGTCCACCTCAATCTTCAGTGCCCTGTGATACATCTCGCCAACCTCCAATAGGTAATCTCTATCCATCAACAATTGCTGGTAGTCGATCCTCATCATAGTCACTCTCTCCTTGAGTGTATGGAATTCATCAATGGCAAGCCCCCCATATGAACTATCATGTGCCATCGAGGCCCTCCAACAATAACCTGCCACCAATGCGTGTGTATCATCAATGTATCTAGTGGCTGCCATGATCATGTCCTCATTGACTCTCAATTGTCCTGTCAAGTGTCGTGACTCTTGATCACAATCCTGTTGAGGTGCTACCTCATGCCTCTCACTGCTAGTGTCAACAATGGAATCCCCGACAACACACTCCTCAAAAGATAAGGCACTGAACTGCTTGTTGCTGTCCTTATACACACTTGCAAAGGTGAGCTAAGTCCGACTCACTTAGTGTCAGTGTTCCACGGGGACGCGTCCCCCAGGGTGGGGTCATGGGGGACACGTCCCTTACGTCCCCGGGATGGGGGGACTCCAGGGGGGATGTTTCCCCACGTCCCCTTTTTGGGGAGACGCGGGGAGACTTGGGGGGACGCGACTCCCCAAGGTGGGGGACGAGACTCCCCAAAAGGGGGACTCCTGGACGTCCCCCCTTGAAAAGGGGGACTTCTGGACGTCCCCTCCCAAAAGGGGGACTCCTGGAAGTCCCCCCCAAAAGTTTTTTGCCCAGTAAGACTTAAAAAAGAAAAAATTAAATTTAAAAAAAAAAATTTAAAAACAAATATATATAAAATTAATTTATGTTATTGTTGAGATTTATCATATTATCATTATTATTTTTATTTTTAAAATTTTATTTTTTATATATTTTTATATTATATATGTGACGTCCCCCTGTCCTCCATTTCCCAAAAAATCCCTAAAATTTGGGGGTACTTCCACACGTCCCCCTTGTGCGTCTTCCCGCACTCGCGTCCCCCCGTCTCAGAGTCTTGGTGGAACATTGCTTAGTGTGTCCTTGGAGGCACAATGCCTAGGTTCACAGCCCACGCTGTCACTTTGACCGGAACCTCTTCCGTCTAGGCTTACTCCTAGGGAAGCCAAAGGGGTTAGACCTTAGTTACTAGATGTGTTAAAGTTAAGTTCTAGGAGTTAGTTTTAATTTCTTAAGGTTAGAGGGGATTCTAATCCTAAGATGCCTAAGTAGCAAATGCAAGATGCAAGGGTTAGTATGTGAGTCAAGCCTTTTCCTAGGTCAACTAAGACTAGTGCCTAAAGATTGGGCAAGGGGTCAACTATGTTAAGGGGTGTTTCATTACAAGTAGGTTACAATATGTTTACAAGATTACAAAAGAATAGATTGAACCAATAAAAATTAGATGCACTTATTCACAAAAATTGCTAAGATACAAATGATACAAGAGCAAGCTAACCACGTCTTTCTTTATGTGTGCAGGATACCAAAGATTAAAGCATCAATATCAACAATTCATCACAATTATGAGATCATCATCAATATATCAATATCATCAACACATTCAAGAAGATTTAGAAGATTTAAGCACAAATGTTATTAAGATTGATGAAGATTAACCACAC
>SNQJ01S0031473.1:35145-88053 GCA_010110895.2 Picea sitchensis | reverse complement strand
CTTTACTGAGCTTGCAACCAACCACCATAGGTGTGCTTACATGTGTAGAATCTTCCATCTAAAACCTCTTCAACATCTCTTTCAAATAATTTTCTTGAGAGATAAAAATCCCTGCAGAACTATGATTGATTCGTAAACCAATAAAATATGACATTTCTCCTATCATGGACATCTCAAACTCAATCTGCATTGAATTAGCAAACCACTAAACTGAAGGGTCACTAGTGCATCCAAAAATAATGTCATCTACATAAACCAAAACAACTAATAAATCATCACCTTTAGACTTAATGTATAGATTATTGTCAACATTACCTTTCTTGAACCCTTTGTCTTGTATAAATTTGTCCAGTCTATAATACCAGGCTCATGGTGCCTGTTTCAGTCTATATAATGCCTTTTTCAACTTATAGACATAGTCAAGATTATCTGTCAGTGAAAATCCTTCAGGTTGCTCCACATATACATCTTCTTCTAGATCTCCATTAAGAAATGTTGACTTAACATCCATCTGATATACTTTAAAGTTCTTATGACATGCATAGGTAAGAAACATTATGATGGATTCCAATCTTTCCATTGGTGCAAAGGTTTCATCAAAATCCTGTCCTTCAAGTTGTGCATACCCCTTACAGACCAATCTGGATTTATTCCTAACAATTTGTCCTTGTTCATTCATTTTGTTCTTAAACACCCATTTGGAGCCAATTACATTCTTATCTACAGGTCTAGGAACAAGCTCCCAAGTATTGTTCTTCTTAATCTGATCTAGTTCCTCATTTATTAATTTTAACCAATTTACATCTTCACTGACTTCATTAAATTTCTTGGGTTCCACCATGGATATGAAGGCTATATGTGATTGCTCGGTGTCTTTGATTATCCTTCTCCTGGTTTATACACCTTTGTCTTTCTCACCAATTATCTGACTTGTAGGATGATTCTTTTGAGTAATTTTGGAGGAAGGATTTGATGATGTATTTTGATTTGAGTCTGCCTGAGTCTTTTTATCTTCATCTGACTCAGAGTCTTATTTTTCTAATTCTTGGACCTGGTCATCTTCAGCTTCAGCTCTGTCCTCTATAGCAGACTCAATATTTCTCACCTCTCTTACTGGGACTCCTTCATCAACTTTTAAATCAATGCAATCAACTAATTTATACAATCTTTTATTAAAGCATCTATATCCTTTACTATTGATAGCATATCCTAAGAAGATGCCTTCATCAACCCTGTCATCATACTTGCCAAGGTTTTCATTATTATTCTTTATGTAGCACTTACTACCAAAGACTTTGAAGTGTTTGATTGAAGCAGGTCTTCCATACCACAGTTCATAAGGTGTCTTGTCACTGTGTGGTTTGAGGTGGGCTTTGTTAAGAATATGGACTGTTGTGTGTATTGCTTCTACCCAGTAGGTTTGACCAATGTTCTTCTCATTCATCATTGACCTGACCATTTGCTGAACTGTTCTGTTTTGCCTCTCAACTACTCCATTTTGCTGCGGAGTTCCTGAGATTGTGTATTCTCTCTTGATCCCATATTTATCACAGAATTCCTTGAAATCACTTGACATAAATTCTCCTCCTCTGTTTGACCTTACTGCCTTTAACCTGTTGCCTGTTTGATTCTCAATTAAGGCCTTAAATATTTTAAATTTCTCAAATGCTTCAACTTTTTCTTTGAGAAAAGCAACCCAAGTGAGTCTGGAGTAATCATCAATGATCAACATGAAGTATTTTTCCTTCCCTATGCCTTCCTGTCTTGATGGTCCACATAAATCCATATGAACTTATTGGAGTGGTTTCTCTGTTGAAGTAGAGCTCTTGGATTTAAACTATGTCCTGGTTAGCTTTCCTACTTGGCAGGGTTTACACACATAATCTTGTGGCTTTGATATTCTTGGAAGATCTTTTACTGCCTCAAGATTTTTGAGCTTGATTAAGTGGTCAAAGTTTAGATGTCCAAGTCTCTTATGACATAAACAACTTTCATCATGTTTTCTTATATGACACTCTTCTCTATCTTCTTTCAACACATATACATTATTATATGTCCTTATGCCTTTAGCCACCACTTGTCCTGAGTTTACAGACTTTATCTTCCAATCTTTGGAAGTGAACACCACTTCACATCCTCTGTCACACATTTGACTTACACTGAGAAAATTATGTTTCAACCCATCTACAAGCAGAACATCCTGGGATTTTCCTTTTCCATTACTTAAACTCACCATCCCTTTACCCTTGATTTTACCTGGTTCATCATTTCCAAAGGTCACATTTCTTGTTTTTCTTTTACTTATAGACATAAAATTATCCTTGTCTCCAGTCATGTGCTTGGAACATCCACTGTCTATATACCAGGGGTCTTTTTGTTTTTGAGATGAAAGTACTAGACCACATTTTTCACTATCTTTCTTTTTCCATGTGCTAGCATTTCTAGCTTAGGGTTTTATCCTTGGATCTGCTTTGTAATTCTTTAGATGGTAGTTTGCAGCTTTGTGGCCGAAGTTATGACAATTATAGCTTTGAGATCATTGTTAAATAGGTCAAAGTGATTGGTGCAACTTTGTCTACTCATTCACTATTTAGTTCTATGTTGTAAAGATTTTTTATTTCTTGATCTCCTCGATTGCATGTCTCTAAACTTAATTTGACAATTTGCAATCTTATGACCAAAATTAGAGCAGTAAAAACAATAATCATGGAAGAAATTTTGGTACCTAAAGGATGGCCTTCTTCTTGGCATTTGTTGCTCCATCTTCTGATATCTTTGTTTTTTATTAGGGATAATCTTGTCTTTATTAGCTTTTGGTGGCAGAGTACTCACATGGTCTTATTGTCTGCTGGCTTGGAACTTGATCATCTTTACTAGCTCTTTGCTTTCTGTCTGTTTGCTTCTTGAACCACTTACATAGCCTAAACCAGTCTTCAACAAAGGAGATCTCTATTTTCTCAGAATGTCGTTTAGTTCTGTTGAGGCTTTAATGCTTGGAAGATTTTGGAGATACAATGCTTTAAACTTCTCCATATCTTTTCTGGTTTTTACTACCTCTTCTTCCAAGGCTTCACATCTTGCCTTCTTCTCTGATAACTACTATTTCAGAGTGTCCTCTATTTTCTTTGTCTCTTCTAACTCCACTTTTAGCAGGGAAAATTCTTCATCAGGTTTTTTACCATTCTTTTCAAACTGCATCAACAATTGTTTTTGTTTTCTCTTCTTAAGTATGAGTCTGTCAATCTCTTCTAAAGAACTGATTAGTTCACCTTCCATATCAACCACAAATTATTCATCATTGACATCACTTCCTGTGATTTTATTATCATAATCCTCTTTGTCCATAAGCATAAAGTCATTGACCTTATCTTCGTAGGAAGAGTTACTAGCTGTGTCTTCTGAAGAGCCATCATTGTTTACACATAAACTTTTCTTTTTACCAAATATCTTGGATTTGTACTTCTCTTCACCTTCAAAGTTCTGGTCCTTCTTCTTGTGTGGACACTTAGATGCAAAGTGACCTATCTTTCCACAGTTAAAAAATTTGAAGGGCAGCTTGCCTTGATATTTTCTTGATCCTTTCTTTAGTCTTCTCACAAATTTTGCTTCAATTTCATCAGGCTTAGAATCCCCATTCTAATCTACTTTAAATGATGCTTCTCTAGAGGTGGGTTTATCTTTATTAATCCTCATTTCATAAGGAGTTAGAGTTCCTAGAAGTTGATCAATAGAAAAAATATTAAGATCATTCAGTTCTTCTATTGGAGAAACGTTTGGATTAAATCTATTTGGTAGAGATCTTAAAATCTTTTGAACTAAAAATGCATCTACAATCTTCTCACCAAGACCCTTCATGGCATTCACAAGCTCCTCAACTCTTAAGAAATATTTATTGACTGTTTTATCCTCATTCATCTTTAGTTGTTCAAATTTCAATCTATATGTCTAAAGTTTGGCATCTTTTACTTTCTCCTTTCCTTCATAACTGCTAATGAGTTTATCCCACATCTCTTTGGTAGAATCAAGCTGCATTACTTTTACAAATTCAACTTCAACAAGCCACTCAAGATAGCATTCATTGCCTTTGCATTGAAGCTAAATTCTAACTTATCATCTTTGGAAGCTAGCACAACAGGTTTTGTATATCCAGTCTCTACAACATCCTAAACATTGGCACCTAAGGCCATAATGTATGTTCTCAATCTAACCTTCCAGAAAGAAAAAAATGTTCCATCAAATAGAGGAGGCTTATTGGTCGAAGTTTCTTCATGTATTGTCATGTTTAAGCTTACTGATCTACCTTTAGCTAAAAGGAACCTGCTCTGATACCAATTTTTGTAAATACTAAGACAACTGAGAGGGGGGGTGAACAAGTTGTTACTGTGCTTAAATTTTTTTATGCCTATTGAAATATTATTAATGTTCTCCAAGTGATCATCAATATTATGCAAGTCATGAACAATAGGAATAATTAACATCAATCACACATATGATATACACAGAGACAGATATTCATGAGGAAACTCATAAAGGGAGAAAACCTCTTCTTCTTGGAATGACAGGCAGTCTTTAAGTTTTGTACATCATCTTTATTTGAGAACCAACTCAAAATGAGGCTACAACCTCTTCTTTAACAAGCTGCAACTTGCCGAGAGCACCAACTCTCTAGTTTCTCTAGCATCTACTAGAAGGAAGCACCAACTCCCTGAGTGTTCCAGCTGTTGGAGTTAATTCACACGCACCTAGGATTTCTTTTTCCTAAGGTTTTTATTTGTTTATTAGTCATTATCCAGTCTCCTATATTTTAGGAGAGAATATTCCACCTCGAGAATATTCTCTTTCAGTTCACATTTCAGTTTGACTAGTTGAGTTGAGTTTAGATGTTACATTGGGATCATCACCATGCAACATTGGGATCATCACCATGCTAATTTGACCTTACCTTGGTATCATCACGAAAGTGGCGCATTAGCCTTGATTCCTTAAGTTAACTCCTCAATACTTTCTGTTCGGTCAATTAACTGAAGACTAGTTGACTAGTTAACTCAACTAGGTGGCGGTTCACTCTCGTAACTGCTTGAGAGACTAGAATAGGTGGCATTTCACTCCCATAACTGCTGGTGTGTGTCTAGATCACTCTAAACCACCACTATGGTGACTTGGTTCACCTCAATTCGAACTCATTGAGTTATATAGAGTATATCATGTGTAAATTATTCATTATTCACAACGGTTAATGATAATTCTTTCCATTCTTTCTCTCCTTCTTCTTCTTTTCCAATTATCTATGCAAATGTGTGTATCATTGTTTATCTAGATCTATTTTGTGCATATCAACACATTTACACCAACACCAACTATATGGAAGCACCAACTTCCAGTAACACAGGCACCAACCTGCATAACAAAGAACAATGGTTCTCCCTTGTACCACCCTACCACCCTGGTTTTTTTGGCTGCAACTAGATGGAAGCTACAACTCCCCGTGTTCAAGCACCCACTTGAAACTCTGAGGAAAACAATCCTCCCTAGCACCACCCTACCACCCTGAGATATTAATCTTTAATTGCTGAAATTTATTACAGTGATACAATATTTATCAATGGATTACCAATATCGTCACTGCTCTGCTACACTGGTCTACTCTGCTTGCATCAATGTCTTCATCTTCTTGTGCTTAAGTTCTCATACAGTCTGAGGTTTTCACCATTTCTTCTCTGTCCAACTTATGTTCTTCATCTCTGCATTTTCTCCCTCAGTTCATGCTGTAATTTCCATTGCTTACAGTTTGACTACTTTTACAGAGAAACAACAACCTCTCTCTGTCACGACATTTTTATTTTATTCCTTCTCTCATCATCCGTTACACTTCGCATCTCCAACGCTCAAGTCAGGAATCTAAAAGACGCCCAGGAATCATGATTCCAATGCTCAAGAGCAATGCTTCAACCGCTCAGAAACAATGATTCCAATGCCCCAGATCAATGATTAAGTTAGTGTAACTGAATCGTAACTGATCAAGAAAACACGAAGTGAAACAACAACCCTTCGATTAGATTCTGTTTAATAAACACCATTGGATTATACACGTAGAGGATTTTTGATTTTTCAATGCGTAACCTCCGATGTGGAGCCTAGCAGTGCTAGCTCCTTCCCCTATCTTTTGATGATGTGACCATGGGTGATGATCTCATGTTACCATGCGACTGCGGGTGCAACCAAAGGCGGTTTGAGGGAAACCCTCTTTTCGCCCCTCAATTCACTACAAAGCTCCACGTGTCCTTTCTCCAAAACCATGGTTTCGATTGCGGTCCACCTTCAACATTTTAAAGTTCACGCACCTTCAATCCCCGCAATGCGTCTGGACCGTCGATCTCATGCTCTTGATGGTGCTCCTGAAAATGACAGTTTAGATCTGTCCTTTCAAGTTCTGCGGATCAGATCTAACCTCCCTAAATCAACGACTGTGATTTACTTTGTGATCCGGGCTCTGAGAGTTTCAAATCTAAAACCCTCCTTTTCTCCGTATGCCAATCTTCCAGAGTGGAATATATATTGACACATGTCTCCCTGAATCTATGATCAGGATCTCCTCTGCGAGTCCGGCCTTCGGGAGTTTCAATTCTCAAACTCTCATTTCTTCCGTACGTTAATCTTCTGGAGTCGATGATCTACAGATACCTATCCGAACAGATCAAATGGTTTACACTTATCCTTTTACTGCTTAATCCATCGGCTAAGACTTAATCAAGCATTGTGATGGATTTCCACCATTTACTTCAGCACTTCGACTATTCTTCTTACGCTATCCTTCCATTGTATTTTGATCAACAATTGAGAATGCACCCGAAGTGATCTTCATATTGGATGACTCGTGTCCACTTCAGAACTTCGGCATTTAGGACTTTGGGACTTAGGGCATCTATTGGTGGTAGAACTCCTAGAGTGACGTAAAATTACACACGTCACCTGTTGACTAGGAATGGGTCGAGTGATTTCCATGTGTCACTCGCTGACGTGGTCTGCCACATGTGCTTACTGACGTGGTCTGTCACATGTCCTTGCTGACGAGGTCTGCCACATGTGCTTGCTGACATGGTCTACCACATGTCCTTGCTGACGTGGTCTACCACATGTCCTTGAATCGAACGATTGAGGCTTACTTTGGGTCTTTACCCGGAGTCCACATATTTACACCATGTATTTTCTGGGTTCGACGGTCCTGATTTACTTCAGATGATCTGACGCTTGAGATCTTCTTCGGATGATCTGACGACTGAGATTTACTTCAGATGATCCAACGATTGAGAATTTTTTTCGGCTCTTTGGATCTCCGGGCTTCGGGGATTTAAAATATCAAACTAAAACTCTGGATCAGACAAACCAGATTCACTTCGGATGATTTGATTCTTGAGATCTTCTTCGGATGATCTGACGATTGAAATTTACTTCGGATGATCAGGCGATTGAGAATTTATTTTGTTTCTCCGACTCTCTGGGCTTTGGGTATTTCAAATCTCAAATTGAAAAATCTTGAAGTGAGATTTTTCTGGAGTGTAACCTCCTCACATCTTTAGACCCAAAACGAATGATGTTTGTTTGATAAAGATCTTGGATCAATGACTCGATCTGTCGACGATGCAACTTTTCCTTGGATTAAATCCAATGGCTCTCCTTCTTTGCTTATCCCATCCTTCCATTTAATTCGATCTGATGACTGACAGAAATTCGGGTGATCAAGATCTTAGATATCAACCCTTGCTTATCTTGTCCTTCCACTTAAGGTGATCTGACGGTTGACGAATATTCGAGTGATCGAATTCTCAATCGTTTTTCCCCACTTATCCTATCCTTCCACTTAAAGTGATCCAACGATCATCGGGTGTTCAGGTATTCAAATTCTCAATGATCCGAGTTTCTCATGTGGAGATTTTGATCCTGATCACGTTTCTGTACTGTGCTTTCCCTTCTGAGATTTTATCTCTTCATATTGTTTGCTTCTCCTCCTGAGCTTATGCTTTTCTTGTTTTCCGTCGTCACTGTTGTTCTTGCCATCAATGACAAGCACACTCTTTCTGTAAAAGCATGACAACAAGGCCCCCCTCCTATGACCTCTCCAAGAAACAAGGGAACACAATCTATTCCTTCTGGAAATAATCTATCCAATACATCCTCTGAAAGAAATGGCACCACCAGTTCCACCAATTCTCCACTTGAGGAATCTATGCTATACTCCCTATCGCAATTGGAAGACACCATGAAGTGGAAACCATGTCAATGGATCCCGAAGGTGACCGAAACACCAAGATATGATGTATGTTTGAATTAGTTAAGCACATATGTATGTTGAGGGGTCAAAATTCCCTTTGAATCAACAATGGGAATCACACCTAGAGATGAGGCCCAATTAGAATCTTCTCTGTTTAAAGTTGTGTAATTCTACGGATTGATATTCCGACAAGTTTCGATGGGATTTACATGTCATTTCACAAAGTTCCCTCTCTAATGTTGTATCTCTTTTTGGGAATTTTTTTCTTTCTCATTCAAACATGCTAGAAACATAAATAACTTAAGTAACTAAATTAGAAGAAAATTGTGCATGAGGCAACTCTCTGCCAACTGTATGTCAAAAAATACACACCTCTAATCAATAATGGAAAGTAATACTATTATTAACCAATCGACAACTATTGTTGGAGAGAGAAATAGAGAAACAATTCAGCACAATCACATATAAAACGAATACCATAACTACTTATGTATCTACTCTACATGAAATATGGAGAAACACCATCGAATTTAAACCAAGCTTCATTTAGTAATTGTAATCATTCAAGATAACTTAAAATAATCACAATATTATTAAACACTTGCAACTGATAACTGTATGTAGAACAATCCACAAATCACGTTAATCCATGGGCTTGGAATAATTTTTTCTCAGGCTCTGTATAAGCTTCAATATTAAAATTCAAAATAATTTTTCGTCTAATTATCCAATTCTTACAAAAAACCATCGACCTCTCAAAATGAGGTCAATCTCCTTATATATGAAAAATAAACATACTAAAAATAGATTCAAAGTTCACTTAAAGTAAAGACAATAATAAATAGTGTGGACACATCCACGTGTAAGCTGCCTATATTCTTCCCATCAACTTAACATATTATCTCGGTTGTAATTGGATCATTGGGAGAAAATATATTGACAAGTGTGGAGATAAGAGAATTGGTGTCGATCCATCAATGCACTGAGTTTGTCTTTCATCTCCATTACCCAGTATTTGAATTGGTCTATTTAGTGTTCAAGTATTTTAGCACCACCGACGTAGCTATCGACCAGTTAGCAAACTATCCTGTCTCTAAACTTTGAATTCCGAGAACATTTGCCTCAAACTTCTGATTTAACTCATCATGTTGTTTGAATATATCATGAAGGTCTATGAAGTCTTCAGGCATACCAAAATTAGGGAGTTGTATATCTCTCATTCTTTGATTTTTCTTCTCTCAATTCTTGAGGCATGCTTCCTATCTCTCTTTCATCTTTATTTGTGGTTCCACTACTAGCTGTGTCTAGCACTCATCTACTTTCTAAAACCTTTCTAGGCTTCCATATTGGAGCATCTTAATGCCATGTTCCTCACCCCCTCCTCCCTTCTAAATTTCCTGGATTTATTGAATTTTTTCTAGAATCTTGTGTGACCGTTTGAACCATCACAACATCTCTTTGAGTCTTATCAGTCCCATCAAAGTCTCTTCCTGGTAGCTTACCACCTATTGTAGCGGCTATTCTATTGTCAACTAGAACCGACAATCGATTGTTGAAGTCAAAATTATAATTCGATCAAGAGTTCTGTTAATCGACCGACCCAGGAAGATAAGTAGTTACAACTTCCTAGTAACTGAATATGTGGGTTTAAATAGACACGTATGTATTAGAGAAGAGATTGATTGTACTGTATTGAATCATCTATCTAATAAAGTTTGTTCTTTGGGATTTCACTAGTTTTTGTATATCTTTGTCTATATGTATGTATATGTGAATCCATTCTTGCTTATGTATTTAAATACTGGTAACACTCCCATACTTTTCCCTATATTACACATTGGTTCCATTGTCGATAGTTCTGAACCCGGGCATGCAGATGTTCACATAGACGATAACTCTACAAGACATACACAAATGGTGGGAGAGAAAAATAAAAAATTACATTAAGAATTACACAAGAAGAAACAACCTAATGCTAACAGAAGCACGATCGTGATTTTTCTCGGAGACCCACAAAATATTTCTGGAAGCTATACTAGAAGCCTTGCTCGAGTAACTCAACAAATATGGTAATACGTAAATTGACACCTGATGAAGTTGCAAGAGTGGGTTGAACAAATTGTCGAAGATTACATAACAGAACAAGCTATTGAGGATCGAACATCCCTCGATACAATAAAAGGAAAATTTTACATGGATCTACATGACAGAGTCCTGTGCACAATTCCCATACTGCTTCATAATTTTTTTCTTGACAAATGCATATGATACATTGTCGAATTCCGACCTCGACTTGGTACACCACCACAAAATAGTAACTAGGAAGAGAGAGAGGAAAAGTGGGCCGAATTTCTAGAAGCAAGGTGTAAAGATACAAAACAAGCATGCGACTACTTCTTGAGAAAATAAACATGGCCATCTTCACCAACTCTGAGTAATTTAGGGCGACGTTTGGGGGATGGATAATACATGAGATGATATAAGAAAAGAGCATACTAGTGTTCATTTGACTGTAGCATAACTTTCCGACAAACAAATGTCCGACATCCAAAAATTGGAGCGAGACGAGAGACAAAAGAAAAGACAGGAGATTCGTAACTTGTGGATGAACCAGAAGTTGAATAGGAAAATGGTCGGAGAATATAAAACTGATAGGGCGCATGAGTAGTCTGAGTCTGAAATAAATCAACCATAGCTGGAAATAACAACAACTGCGATGATCCCTGACAAGAGTAACAAAACAAAATTTATAGAGGCTAGCATGGGCACCCATCAACTAGAAAACCAAGCCGAAAGTATGGATTACAAAGAGTCAGGACCAACGATATGCTCTCCTCCTGTTCAAGCAACCAACCCTCAAATTAAAGAATTCCTTCAACAAAGACTTCATATCGATGAAAAATATGCAAGATTATGGTATAGAACCGACGAGCATTACAATTTATGCAACACACTGATTGTCGATCCAGAAAGAAATGAATTCGATACAATGCTCATTAACATCAAGCAATTACTCCTCAAATACTATCCATTAGAATATCGATCGAAAGACAATTCAATATAAGAACAACCAACTAAGAATCTGGCATCCCAGTCGAAAAGTGTGATAAGTCGAGGATCACAAAAATATTGCGTTCTTAAAGAAGCCATGGGACTCAATAATATTGCCCTTTATGAAGGAGACAAAGACCCAATAATACATTGGTTTATATGTGAAAAATTCTGGGATGCAGTGGACATCTCAGATGAAGATAAGAAGATGGCACAATTTGGTTCCGTTGTTTGACACCGTGCTCTAACATGGTTCATGAATTTCACAAAAAATCATAGCTGATCAAAATCATAAATAAAGAGAAACATTTTTTCATTTTTTTAAGGTCCAATATGTTACACACTTGGATGCACAAAAAATAAAATAAATAAAGCAATGTTCAGGTGAGTTGGTATGCTAATACCAAAAAAGATTCAAATATCTACTTAGCCAAATACCATCGAAAATTGATCAAAGTATGCTAGTACAATGGTACGTAGCCGGATTTCTACAATGAATTAGAACTCCATTACGAATTTATGAAATAAACTCACGTGAAGATGCATTATAGAAAGAACAACATGTCAAGTTAGATGATGACATCCTGTCGAATTCCTCATCGAAAGAAAGGCTAGAATAAAAAATAGAAAATCTACAACATACCATTAAAAATCTATCCTTAAGAAGAAACAAGGTGTGGTGTACTACATGCTGCAAATATGGTCATACAAAATATACTTGCATTCTTAACAATCAAGTACCAGGAGCAACATATGATGATGATTGCAAGAAGAAACATATTGTAACATATGTGAAACTTTGACCGACCATACTATACAAGATTGTACACACAACTTGAAAAATACCAAGTGGTGCCATATCTGTGAAATGCACAGCCACAGAACACCTAAGGGCCCACTAAATGCATGAAATAGAAATGTAAAAATATTTTATCATGCCGAAGCAACCAATCATAATAATGACTACAGGAGAAGAACTGATTACTATGGTCGAGGTCATGTTCGAGATGGCCGAGGTTGAGCTAGATTACAAGGTCAAGGTCAAGGTCGGGGTCGAGGTTGAGGTCAACCTTACTGTTATAATTACTGGAAATATGACCACATTAGCCCTGACTTCCCAATAAAATATCAGGTCGACTTGAAATTTGGTAACATTTGTGGCATTGGCGATCATTCACTAGACGTCTGTCCAATAGTACTTGATAATATCATGACCAAAAATAACATCAACCTCCTACACGCATTCTCCAAATAAGACGTGTTAAATTATAATAACTTACATGTCATCACTAGATCGAGCGTAGGAAGAGATAATATCCCCTTACATGATCAACATACATGAAATTCTAGTTAGTTTCCAAATACAAACAAAGAATAACAAATTATGAGGGAAGCACTTAAATTCTTAAAAAATTCTAATCAAGACCAACCAAACAAAGGAAGACAAATGAAGACATTGTAGAGGAATTATTACAACTCTTGAAAGAAAAGAATTCAGTCAGTCGATTGCTTGATCTGCTTAATATACTAAGAGAGTATAAAGAAGGACAAAGACCATATAAGGACGTCAAACAAATCTCCTATAAGAATAAAGATTATGACCCACGGTTCGACTTGGAAATTCATGGGGTATTGATTAAATAGGAAGTCGTTGACTTTGGATCACAAGTCAATATACTACCTTGGGATACATGGATATGTCTGGGTCGACCTTCATTAGCAACAACATTGAATTACCTAAAGTTGACAGATCAAATATTAATAGAGCCTATTAGTATACTCCAAAACATTGAAACTTATATTATGGGTATACCGACATTAGTTGACTTCAAAGTAATAAAATTAGTCGATGGAATGCCAACATATGCAACACTTATCGGTCGACCATGGGGACGACAAATGAAAGCAAATATCTCCCTTGAAAAATACATAATCAAGTTAAAAGGGAATGGAAGAAAAATAATAATTCCTCTGGATCCTAATGAAGGGAACCCTTGGAGTGAGTCATTGGATAAAGATCATGAAGCATGATGTCTCTAAAAAAAATCAATGAACAAATAGATTATGTCAAACAAAATGTGCAAGGAGAAATCTTAGCAGAATCTCCCCTGCGGTCGAACACAATTCCGACTCAAATCTATACAACTGGCAGATCGAAAATTATGAAGTGCACTCAAAATATTGTTGGACCATTGATGCCATCCCAATTAAAAGTTCCAGAACATGCTACTCAATTCAAGTAGTACCTATAGTTTATGAAAATATACTTCGACAAACTCCTACATTTATTCCGACCGAAAAAACGGTGAAAAAGTCGCTACGTTACAACGAATGAAACGTTTCGTCGACGCATGTCAAGGAAGTGTCTAAATCTGTCAAAGAACAGGACAGAACTCTAAGCCTAGTATAAAACTTTACATGCCAAGCTGAAAGATGGTGGGAAACACATTCCCCAAGACTGAAAATATGGACAACAGTATCAACTTACTTTGTAGAACACTTTCGAGAAAAGAAACTATCGAAAGCATATGACATCCATATATTCAAGGTTGGGTACAACCCAATCGAGCATATCCATCGTTGTGATAATGAATGGAGCATAATAGAATATAGAGATGAAAGGGTATGGTTACACATGTTTCCAAACACACTAGACGAAATACCAAATAAATGGTATAAAATCGAAGAAGCATGTGGCCATACACTCAATTGGTCTGACATTAATTTTTTTTTTATCAAAGACTTCAAATTTGTTCTGGAGGAGTAACATCTAAACGAAACACCACAACAAATTAAGAGATTCCTAGAAAAACCAACACCATCTATACAAAAATAAAAAGGGAAGATGATAGTTGACGAAGGATCAACATCATCTTGCCACCTCATTTCGACAACATGAAGAATCAGTATGGAAAATACAACTTGTCCTGGCCATAGTTTTCGATGGAAAAGTGACTGCCCAATGATGAAAAACCATGTAAAATCAATATTAAAAGTATCTAAGGAAGAATGGATTTTTGACGAGCTTCACCAAAATCAAAGAAGGGGATTTACATCTTGAAGAAGCAAAAACACTAGAGTGGATGAATGTTGAATTATAGACAAAAGAGTTCAATATATCAAATGATGATCAACCAAAAATGGAACGAGTAGGAAACTATTGGAGAGAGAAGGAGACAACCGATATAGTCGACTTATTCAAAGAATATCAAGATGTATTTGCATGAGACTATAAAGATTTAAAAGGACTTGCAAAATAAATGGGAGAAATGAAAATTGAACTCATTCCGGGAGAAAATCCTATCAAAAAGTGAGCTTACAAATTAGCTCACAAATACAAGCCCATTGTTCATAAGGAAATCAAAGGAATGTTATCAACAGGCATCATATATCCAATCAACAAAGAAGAATGAACAAGTCCTCTGGTGGTTCAACCGAAGAAGCACAACCCTAAGAAGTTAATAATTTGCATCGACTTTATAGGTCTCAACAAATTAACTTTAACGGATTCGTTTCCCACTCTAGTTGTTGACGAAATAATTAATGAAGTTGCAACTCATGAATTCTACTCATTCATAGATGTATTTTTGGGATATAATCAAGTCCCTATAGCTAAATAATTTCAACCAAAGACGACATTTGTCTCTAAATTTGGATCCTTCGCCTCTAGGGTAATGCCATTTCAGCTAAAGAATGCCCCAACAGTATTTTCAATAATAATAGTAAAATCATTTCAGGAATACATCTACAAGACAATGACTATCTACTTCGATGATTGGACTATATACAACCTATTCAAAAACCATATAAAATGGATCATATTAATGCTGGAGCGATGCAAACAAATGCAATTTTCTCTCAATATTAAGAAATGCATATTTTCCACACCAATTGGCATTCTATTAGGTCACGTGGTATGTAAGGATGGTGTGAAATTCGACATGGAAAAAATCAAAATCATCATCGACTTGAAGCCACCTGTAAATCAAAAATAGATTAAAATATTCCTTGGACATACTGAGTATTTCCAAAACTTTATATGCCACTATCAAGATATCACATTCCCAATTAATGAGCTTCTTTGGAAATAAATTGAGTTTATATGGAGTCAAGACTGCCAGGAGTCATTCGAAAGTTTAAAGATGAAACTGGTCGAAGCCCCCATACTAAAATTTCTCGACTGGTCGAGAATGTTTCATATCCACGTCGATGCTTCAAATGTCACCATCAATTCGGTTCTAGCAAAACCATACGATGACACAATTGACCACCCAAATGCCTATGCCAGTCAGAAGTTGAATAAAATAGAAAGAAATTACTCAACCTCAGAAAGGGAAGATTTATCAATGATATTCGCTTTGCATAAATTCTGAAACTACTTATGAGCGAACCCATTCACATTCTTTACAGATCATCATGCATTAAAATATTTAGTCAATAAACTTGTTAATCAAGGAGAAATCTATCGTTGGTTATTACTATTCCAAGAATTTGAGTTCGACATAATTGTATGACCTGGGAAAAAGAACGTCAAGTCCAACCATATTTCACAACTCGAGACAGGGGATGACCCGAACGACATAGAGGAAGACCTTCCAGACGCACGTATGTTCCGTGTCGAAGAAACACCAAAATATTTGGAAGAAATAGCAAATTTCTTCGAGGAAGGGAAAGCACTTGAAGATCTTTCAACAAATAAAAAGAAAGTGTTAGCTCTGAAAGCAACACCATTCACAATCATCAATGGATATTTATAAAAAATGGGACATGATGACGTCTTAAGGAGATGTGCTCTAGAACATGAAAGAGAAGACATTATCAAGGAGGCACATGCAGAACCTGCCAGGGGACACTTTCAGGTCGACAAGACAATGCAAAAGATACTTCAGGTGGGTCTATGGTGGCCGACTTTACATAAATATTGTTGGGAATAGATTAATTAATGTGATAGTTGTCAAAGAATGGGTTAACCTTTGTGGAAGAATGAAATTCCATTACAATCAATCAATCCTAATCAACCATTTGATAACTGGGCCATTGAATTTGTTGGTCCATTTCCTTAGAAATAAAAGAGAACATGCGCAAAATATATTATCATTGCAGTTGAATATGTGACTAAGTGGGCGCAAGCAAAACTAGTCGAAACATGCTCTAAAGAGGGTGCAACAAAATTTATTTATGAGAACATAATCACAAGATTTGGATGTCCACTAACTCTAATCAATGACCAAGGGACACATTTTGTAAACGAGATGATCCAAGTCCCACTAAATAAATTTATCATTAATCACAGAAGAACAACGCCATATCATCCCCAAGCAAATGGTGCAGTTGAAACATTCATTAAGAAACTACATAAAGGACTCACTAAAATCTACGACATTGACAAGAACGACTGGGATGACAAAATTTCTGCAGTCTTATGGGCATAAAAATATGCTTACAAGTGATCGACTGGATAGGCTCCCTTTAAACTTGTCTATGGACAAGAAGTTGTGATACCACTTCACTCTTGGGCCAACTGAGATAGAGTAGCAGTTGTTTCTAAATTCGACCAAGACAGAAGCATGAATGATCGTATTTACTAATTGAATAAGTTAGAATAAGAAATATTAATAGAAATGCACCACCAAGAAGTTAAAAAACAACAACACAAAGCATGGCATTATCGTCATATATAAAATAAGGAGATAAAAAAACAGAGACCTAGTTCTACTACATGATAGTCGAATCAAATGAAAACTCAGGAAATTAGAGACAACATGGCTTGGTACTTATGTTATAGAATATATTCGAACGACATACATGGTTCAACTATGAACTTTGTTGGGTCACCCATTTAAAAAAGTAATTAATGGTTCCCGTTTAAAGAAGTACAATACATAGAGATGAGGAACCCTGTTGGAAAAATATATCGAAAATTATGCCAATAGGGATCGACCAGAAGTGGAAATATAACAGTCTGGTCAAAGTCAAAGTAGATTAGTGTATATTAATAATAATGTCAAGTACTAAGTTCTTGTTTTAAACTAAAATTCAGTTACAAAGAATTCAGGTACAAGAAACTGTCATAGGAAAAGTTAATTATTAAAGAAGTTCCAAAGCTTAGAAGAAATGAGTAAAGGAAAGGTAGAATGGAGAGAGAAAGAAGCCTCTGGTAAATCCACAGAGAAAGTGGATGAAGAAGAGATCAACAAACGACTCCATCTCCAACCTTATGACAAATCCTCATCAAGAAACAATTGATTGATCGAGGCAGATCTAGATCACGCGAGCAAGGTTCAAGTGAGTGAATCCATCATAGAGGGGACTACCATAAAATAGAGGAACACAGTAATTATCGAGAAGATCAACTAAGAAGAACTGACAAGAGGAAATCTGATGTTACAAAAGAAGTAGTCAGTTGAACCATATACCGACCAAAACATTAATGCTCAATGCGATGTAGAAGACAATTATGCAATCACTAATATAACTTCGGATTGACTTGACACATACAACAATCAATTGGAAGTTGACACTTTGTATGGTCGATGAGCCTCACACGAATTCTAGTTCAACATTGACATAGATGTCTCCTCGCACGAGTCTTCCATCCCTTCAAAATCATGATTAAGACACGTACATCCACAGATCAATAGGTGATGAAAACCAATATCTCTCATTAATACCGTAAAGATTTTGTTAGTATACAACAATGCAGTAAAGATCATATCAACAATAGTCAACTTGGTAGAAAAGACAATGTTCATAATTAAGCATGCAATTCTATGAAAACCCGAGATACTTCAATATTAAGTTGTGTGCGAGGCATATCACTACCCTATCAATTTCCTTCAATATCACGAAACTGAACTCTATATATTAGAGCTAGAGGAAAGCGAAAAAACCATTCTGCACATAGTTAACTTTGTAAGCATAGACCATGGGGACAATGAGCACAACAATTGATGACCCTCCTGAACTAGACCCTCATAATGTAGATTTTTTTCAACCATTGTGGTTATAGACATCAAAAGAAGAGATTCACCTATGCGCGAAGGAAGGAGTACCCCTTTTGGTTTCATCCACTTAATTCTCAGGACGTGGAGAGCACTCGAGAATCATCTCTAAGATTGAAAGTCACAGTCTAATTCAGGTTACTTGGACAAAGCACATAAACAAAATGTCAAAAGATTGTTTCAATTAATATATTTCTGTAGTAAGAAATGATGACTGTGGACTCAAAAACAGGGATGATGTCAAATCCAGGCATTCAAGGAAGTGAAAAGAGATACTAAAGGACAGTCGAAAAAAGATACATAACTTCTTCAAACACCATAAAATTCTACCTTCCTCTCTCCCCTTCTCTATATATCATTTCTATTTGTAAACAATCAATGTAAAATAAAATTATGTTTTACTCCCCTCTTGCTCAGGACGAGCAAGGAATTGAGGTGTGGGGAGATGTTGTAGGGGCTAGTCGACTCTATCGACTAGACCCGACAATCGACTAAGAGTTGTTCGGTCAACTATCGAATTCGAAATTATAATTTGGTCGAGAGTTCTGTTAACCGACTGACCCATGAAGTTATGTAGTTACAACTATCTCGTAACTAAATATGTAGGTATAAATAGACAAGTATGTAATAGAGAAGAGATCGATTGTGTTGTATTGAATAGTCTATATAATAAGAGATATTCTTTGGGCTTCCACTAATTTGTGTATCTGTTTTTCTATATGTATGTATATGTGAATCTATGCTTTCTTATGTATTGAACCACTAGTAACACTCCCCTACTTTTCCCTAGATTACAACACCACATGAGCCATAAAGGTGTCACTTTCTATTTTAAACTGGTTATATCCCACTTCAAACTTATCTCTTATGAAAATTATTTCCCGAGTCACGTCTTGGTAATACTTGGCTTGGTTTCTAAGATGCTTGAGTTCTCTCTTCATGGACTCTGCCTCCCACTCATCTTCTCTTACTCTGTTGATGATGGATCTAGATATTTCCATTTCGGCTCCTAGTAGCTCACTCACTTTGGACTTTCTAGCATCCAATAAGGTTTATTCCATAGTAATCATCACAACACTGTCTAGAGTAAGCCTCATCTTCTTGTCGATCCTCCTCACTATCACTTGTATTTTTATGTCATAAGTGATTGCCTAGACATCGACCACTTCATCCATAGGTTCCAGAATTGGTTGGTCACCCAATGAGAGGGCATTTCCTAGACTACCTAGAGTGTGAAAGTGTTCAAGAGATGGTCCCTTTTGTTTGTTGGTTTCTACCATCTGGTTGTTGATGTCCATTTCTTGATCTAGTATTGTTCAAGGCTTCCCTGCTTCACTTTCTATTTCTATTTTTGTATTGGTGGGTAGCTCTTCTGTTTGTTCGGTGTCAATGGTTCTTCTAGGCACATCCTCTGTTGTTTCTTTTGACGAAGATATTGATCCTATGGGTTGATAATTCACTGGAGATTTCATTGTGGTTCTTTCATATCCCTTTTCAACCTCCTATTATTCATTATCCTCACCTCTGCAAGTGTTATTTCCAGGTTGATCTTCAACATTTGATTTTTCTTCTTCTTCTCCTTTATTTAGGGCCTTTTCCTTCGAAAAGGTACTTCCATTGTTTCCTTCATCTTTATCCTCTGGGGATTCCTCTTGCTATTTGTCTTGTGACTCATTCTAGTCTTTTTGAATACTTTCCCCTTTAGCCTGGGGTTGTTAACCTTGACCTAAGGGAGTGGAAACATCTCCATCTGTATTCAAACTTGTTTCCACATCCAAGGATGGTATTCCTTGGGTAGCTGGGTGTCTAATATTTATGGAGTTGATTCATTGATAATGGGAACTGTTGTAGCATCTAGATCCTCACTGTCATCATGATAGATTGTAGTTAGGTCAAATATTACTGGGGATACTACACATGGGCCTAATGTCATTGTCACAGTATCGGTTGCTGGTGCAACTCCTAGTTGATCCACTTGTGCATGTTCTTCATTCGACTGTTCATTTACCCCTACAAGTGAAGTTTCTGTCAGTGTTTTCTGTTCTCCTTCTACCATATGCCTATCCATATGAGTCACTATTGGTGGTCCCAATACTTGGAGAGTGGGATTTTTCCTATACTCATGCATCATTCTCTCGGCTTCAGCCAGGAGTGCTTGTGTCTCAACCCTCCTTTCTGCTTGCTCTGCATTTTCATTTGGTGTTTGTGCAACAACCCCTACTATTTGTTATAACCACTCTAGTTGATCATCTCTTGTCATATCTTTTAACTGGGTCGGGTCTGTATTTTATTTCCTATGCAAGACCTCTTCCCAATCAATAGAATTTTCAGTGAAGATCTCATCTTCAAAACTGTCATGTGCATATAGCCAGTGTGATACTAATTGACTACCGTGTCGAACCACTAAACTTTTGAGATCATGTTTTCTATATCTGCTAGTGTAAAACATGTATTCCATCTGATTCTAAGCTTCTTTTCTGGCCTAAGTAGCATCCTTCACAAAATGGTACCCTACATAAAATCCATAAGGAATGAATGATCATTTCTTTTCTTTCACTAGGAAGGTGTTGAAACCTTGCAAGATGGTTTGGTAGAAAATATCTCCGAAGACCAGTCAACCTAGAACATGAGATGGTAATAGGTGTGGGGCCCCTATGGATTCAAAAATATTGATGTAAGTGCTTTTCTCTTCCAGGTACCAATTCCCTATTATGTATATGACCTTTCTTTATGCTTCGATAAGTCTTGGAAAATTCTTCTTAAAGATTATGCAATAAACCCTAGCCAAGAATTTATCACAAATAGCATCATAGGACTTCTTATACCTATTCTCCCATAAGATGTTGAAATAAACAGGGACATGAAACTATGAGACATGGAAGCTTAATCCTAGCCCTGGAAATACATTTCTAGCACACACTGCATCTAATATATAGGAGGCCATGAAGAAAGCAGGGACTTCTCCAACTTTTGGTTTTTGTGCTTGCTCAACCTAATTCTTAATTGTTTGGAAATTATGGTGCCCCAATTGAAGACACTCCCTGATATAACTACTATATACGCCAAGGGAATCTAGGCTTTTGAAAACTTGGAGAAATTATTTTCCCCATACAACTGACATATCAGGGCCATGAGGAACGTATATGGTTCTCTCACATTTGTAGTCTTGTACCACCCGGATGCTCTGTTCACAAATTTTCTATCCTCCTTCCACCAGGAGTACAACAACTGATTGGTATTGTGTTGTTCATAGAACTTGACCACAAAGTCGGTATCACGCCAAAATTCAAGACCCCTAATTTTGTAATACTTGCTGACTTCCATTGGTAGAAAAACACCAACACAATGATCATTTACATCGTTAATCATGCATTTTTAACCCCGGGTGTGATTAGTTATGTAGTCTAAGATTTCTATGCAGGGTAAAATCAACGTTTTTGAGGCTACCATGTACATGGATGATAATTTGATATTCTGAAAGTCCTGGTCGTCCAAGATTCTTACTTCTTGATCGCCATGCAAAGTGAAATATGGAAAATCATCATGGTGAATTTTATTGTAAAATTCAAGCCAAGTGGGCATAAGTACCTTTGTTGTCGTGCTTGTGTCTATCACTGTAGAGCAATGATGGAGCTGATGGATTCTTTTACAACATTTTGATTACCAAATCCACCTTGGGTGTGATTTCTAATTATTTGTTGGCAGTAGGAATATAAGACTCCCCAAACAACAACTTCTTCCCCTTCAACGTATTTGGCGATTGATAGGTTGTTGGTATTCAAGGAGGCATTTTCCTGTAGACAATGACTTAATTTAGTTCTTTATCTATTGAAAAACTTCAAGAGAAAAATTTCTCATAAATACTTAATCGAGAAGGATTTTTTGGTTCAGTACTTACCAGTGCCGAGATTTATAGAAAGCATGACAACAATTAGCTTGAGTGAAACACCCGGTTACCCAAGACTTATTCACAATAAGAAAATATCAAATTCTATATGCAAATAATGATAAGCTAATAAATCCACGTCGAGTTCAAATAGTGTGTTTCCACCAATCCCATCAAAATTTTCTATGGTAAAGTACATAAAAATCCTTACGAATCTTTGGGGATTAACTACATTGTCAACACCATAATTTGGAGTTAATGCGTTAGAAAAATCAACAGTGTGAATGGACGTTGAGTTTGTTTATTGGTGATTTCACACAATGATGGGTTGAAACGCATGACTGATAAGATCGGGGATTGGGGCATGCTCCTGTTCTAAGGTTTGAATGACGAACGTTGATGTTTGGTTGTTGATCCCGACGTGAAAGAGTTGTATGGTTGCGTGACTTCTTGAGACGATTTTAGAGGTATCGACATGGAACACTCATCATGTTGCTTGAAGTTCGGGACTCCCCTTAGTTGATGTGTCTAATTCGGGTAGGTCATAACTGTGGAATGATAACAAGAAACAAGTGTCACATGGATGACCCATATTGAGCGTAGAGGTCAAAAATGGAAAAAGGAACGGCTCATAACACAACTAATTATGCCATTAATTGGTTATCGACAGAAGTGTTAGTGCGTAGAAACAATAGGTATTGGGTTTTGGTTCATCAATGTCGACAAGTTGTCGACTATCGAAGAGTATTGAGTTCATGTGTTAAAAGTGTAGTTTCATGATCTTGGTTTGTCGACGTCGATGGGCTACTAGTGATTGACAGTTTAAAAATCATGATTCCTAATGTAACTACGCTTACCAACTCACCAACGACCAATGTAACATCGACATCAATGTTTTCAAACTTCAATTGCTTCCCCTTGAATTTTTTCATCAACCCATCTAGTGCCTCAATTGCCGATGTGAATTGTTCTTGGTGACATGGAGCTTGGCATGACATGAATGGCGTGACTCGGCTGACGTGGCTTGAAAACATGGCTTGATGACTTGGCTTACCCATGTGACGTGGCCATGTGTCATGTTATGTAGTTGATGACATGTCAATGTTGACATGGCCAATGGAGTGGCGATATGAGTACCTATATGGTAAATGACGTGGCGAGGTGACGCATATAGTGTTGATGTGGCTTCACCTCATGCTAGAATAGGGTTAGCTTACCCTAAGGCATCAATGGTTGAGGAATTCCCTATTTGGGTCATCAATAGATGGTCAGGATTTTGAGCATGAAATTTAACCCATTGGTGTCGGGACTTCGCTAATTTTGCAGTGTTCAAAGCTAGGCGCCAATCGTCGATACTCATCAGTGTCGATGAGTCTCTTCACTCAATTAGCTTATTTGCACAATGTATGTTAGAATATCTGACGCCTGAAGTTTATCAGCATCGACACTCTAAAGAGGTGACTATCAGGAATCAAGGGAAGCCAAAGACTGTAGGAAAAAATGGGTGATCTAAAAAATACTAAGTGTTGAAGACCCCAAATCATCACTTAGACCCTCTAGACTTCCCTCTCTTCTAATGGAGATCTGTACTATTCTAGAGACTTGTCTAATGTGGGGAAACAAAACAAAATACCTCAAAACTCGATCATGATCATGTTAAAATCAAAGTATAAGGATGAAATAAAAAAACGGTATACCCTAAAATTTCAAAAACTTTGAGGGTATGTTGAGTGCTCAACAATGTACAATACATGAAAGATCATGTGATAATCATCAATTTATTGGGTATTTGTCCAACTGAGAGAGATATGTTATCCTAGATCAACTCTCGTTGGAAACCTACTTGTCATTTTGAACTTAAACTTGATATGAAAGGTTTATTTATGATTATTTTTGAAAACCCCCAAGAAAGACAACGAATCTTTGAGAATGGTCCTTATTTTTTCTGCTTAGAAGGTTTGCACCTCTGGTACCCGAAGGAGAATTTCAACCATGAAAAGGAGGAATTATTCTATGCCCCAGTCTAGGTTCACCTTTACTCTCTCCCTCAAGAGTACTATGAAGAAGAAATCCTAGCAGATATAGTAAATACCCTAGGAACTTATGTGAAATACTCTAATGCAAGTAAGAAAGGTCGTTACACTGCCTATGCTCACATATTCATATATATGAATGTCTCCATTCCCATGCCTGATTTGATCTTCCTGACCTTCCAAGACATTGAATGGATCTAAACCTTATATTATGAATTCATTCCTTTCCGTTGTCATCATTGTCATGAGCATGGTTGTTGGAGTTACTTCACACACACCTATGATTTATTTACTCTAAGGTTTTTCCTTGTTTATTAGTAATTATTCAATATCCTATATTTTAGGAAGAATATTCCTTTAGGAAGAGTATTCTCTTCAGTTTTAACTTCATTTTGATCAGTTGAGTAGAGTCTAGATGCTACATTGGTATTGTCACCATGCAACATTAGGATCATCACCAACTAATGTGCATTGTCCTTGGGATCATCACCAAAATAGCATATTACCCATGATTCCCTGATCTCCTCCTCACTTCACTCTGTTTCAGTTAGTTAACTGAAGACTGATAGACTAGTTAACTCAGCTAGGTGGTAGTTCATTCTCGTAACTGCCTGAGAGACTAAACTAGGTGGTAGTTTACTCCTGTAATTGCTGGTGTGTGTCCAGATCCCTCTAGAATACCACCATGGCACATTAGATTCTCCTCCAGTGTGCATTGGTTGAGTTATATATAGTATTTCATGTGTAAATTATCAATTATTCATTTGGTTAATGAGAATTCTTCCATTCTTTCTCTCTTGATTCTTCTTTTTCAATTTCTCTCTGAAAATGTGTGTTATTTTTTAGCTAGATCTATTCTGTGAAGGTTCAACATATTTACATGGTATCAGAGCTGATGGACTGCTAAGAAAAATATACAAGGAATTATTTTTGCAAGTACCAAAGATTGAAAACATCGAAAAAATGGAATTCCCAAAAGAATTCATTCTTACACCTTACAATTACTTTGCATGGAAGGTGAGGATAATCATGCATCTTCTAAGTAGAGGATTGTACAGGTTAACCATGAACACATAGATAGAACCAAAATCATACATAGAAAAATAAAAGTATCTAAATCGAATGGATGAACCATTCAGAACAATTTGCAGTCTCATTTCTCCTGATCTCCTCTTTCACATATCTTCCTGTAAAACCCCCAATGAAGCCTGGACCACCATGGAAGGGCTCTTTGGAAAATAGGATGAGATGAGGGGACACATGCTTGAGGTGGAATTTCTCACATTGGATCCAAAAATCTTCGACAATCTCCAAGATTTCTTTACAAAATTTAAGGATTTACTGTCGCAACTCAAGGCTTGCGCGGTTGATAAAACTAAGGAAGAGAAAAAAATGGTTCTCACCATTCTCTCAAAACTTGGTCCCAAATTCTCAATGTTCGTATCCAAATTCCATTCATTCAAATTCACCTCTTGATCCACTTGGAAGATGCCTTCTCTTGAAGAATTTATCGAATATCTAACACAAGAGAAGACCAAGCTCATCAACATAGGAAAAATCAAAGACCCAAAGGTGCATGCACTTATTGTGTAATATGGAAGTGGTCATCAATATCAGAAAGATAAAGATAAATAAAAAAGGAAATCACATGCAAATATGAATAAGGAAGGGTACTCAAAACTCTTCATCGATGCCTCTAGATCCAAAGGTGGAAAGGGAAGAAAAGAGGAGAAATGCACATACTTCCATAAAGGATTCCATCTAGAATCTGCATGCATGAAAAAAAAAAAAAGGTCTAATGACCCAAATACTTCCAACAAAACAACCTTGGAGATCACATCCCTAAGGGTGTCAAGAAGAAGAAGCTAAAAGATCAGAATCCCAAGAAAGTCAATTCTAGCCATGCCTTGATTGCCATCAACTCCTCTTCTGATGATTGGATCGTAGATTCAGAAGCATCACATCACATGGCTTCCAAAAAATAAGTCTACTCTTGATTGGATGCATGCAAAGGTCCTCCTATTATGATGGGGGACAACTCTCCAGTCGAGGTCACCGACAAAGGAAGGATTGAACTCACCAATGAAACCTTCGAGAATGTGTTGCACGTTCCCAAACTTTCCGTTAATATTCTCTCCATGTATTAGATGAAAAATTCCAGCACCAGAAAGAAAGTCATATTCACACTTGATGAAATGGAGATATATGACATGCAAACCAATTCTAGGGTTGCTACCGATGAGGTAAATCATCCATCTAGATTGCATACATTTTATGAATTTATTGAACCCGATTCTTGTTTACTGCTTACACATGCTGATGAAAGTAGTATGATATGGAGTGAAAGGTTCGAACATTTAAATTTCAGACATATGCAACAACTTATAAAGAAAGGATCGGTTGATGGTCTACCAAATAGGGTTGTGTTCTTGGAAAACACCCTCAAGATAAATTCGACAAAGGAAAGACTCGAAGAGCTCCAAGGTCTTTTAACAACTCAAAGATTTCAAAGCCCTAGTTGANTTTGAGTTGTTAAAAGACCTAGTTGAGACACAGTTAGGAAATAAAATCAAAGTCCTCTGAACTGATAATGGGGGAGAGTATGTCAACCATGATATCCATAATATTTTTCATGAGGCAGGGACTCAGTTGTAGCACACAATTCCCTATACTCCGCAACAAAACAAAGTTGATGAGTGGAAAACAGATCTTTAAAAGAGATGGCATCTTGCATGCTACATGCAAAGTCACTTCCAGAGAGATTATGGGTTGAAGCACTTAATTATGAAACCTACATCCAAAATAGATCTCCCCATAGATATGTCAAGGATAATACCCCCTACAAGGCTTGGAGCGGCCTCAAACCAGAAGTGACCCACTTTCATATTTTCAGTTCACGCGCATGGGCCCAGATTCCCTCTGAAAAGAGGAAGGCACTTGATCCATAGATCACAAAGTGTATTTTTGTTGGATACCCTGATGATGTGAAAGGATACTGAATCATTGATATTTCCTGAGACAAGCTCATCATTGAGTGTAGTGTCCAATTCGAGGAAAGTGTCTCGCATGTACCTTAACAGTCGCATGCAGATACCTTTGTTCTTCCACTTGTCAGAGATGATGAGCATGCACATGCCGAATCTTATTCAGATGAGAGTTCTGATTCATAGGATTTATATGATCTAGATACAAAGTCAGTACAATCAGATGTAGAGTCAGTGCATCCAGATGCAGATGCAGAGCCAGATCAGAGGCCCAAGTGGGCCCATACTTCTCTTCAGGATGCAGGGGATGTTATTGAGGATCCAGTTGATACTAGGAGGACTCGATCTGATTTCGAGGAGCCTCCTCTTGCACTCACTGACACTAAACCATTTCCACCCAGGCATATTTTCTTGGTTCGGTCTTCAGATCCACAATAACATGGTGAGGCTGCTGCAAATCGTTTTTGGGAATCTGCCATGTAGGAGGAGTACAACTCCCTCCTCGAAAACCAGACTTGGGATCTAGTTCCCCTTCCTTCTGGAAGGAAATTTTTCAGTTGCAGATGGGTCTATAGGACCAAGAGCACAGCGGATGGACATATTAGCAGATATAAAGCCAGGATTATTGCCAAAGGCTTTCAACAGGTGCATGGAATTAACTATGATGAGACCTACGCTCCAATAGCACAGATGGATTCCATACATTTGGAACTTGCCATTATGGAAGCCAATGGATGGGAAGTCCATTAGATGGACGTAAATAATGCATTTCTTCACGATGATACCTCTGAGGAGATCTATATGGAGAAGCTTGAGGGATTTATGTAGGATTCATCTTTGGTCTGTCGACTGAAGAAGTCTCTTTATGGCCTCAAGTAGGCTCCAAGGGCATGGTATGCCAAGATGGATTCCTACCTACTGTCATAGAACTTTATACATTGTAAATAAGATCTGAATGTTTACATGCTTAGGATGACTAATTCACTTCTACTCTTAGTTCTATAGGTTTATGATTTGTTGATCACCAGTTGCTCAAATTCAATGACTGTTGTAGTCAAGAGGATTCCTCATTACAGGTTCTTGATGACAGACATGGGTCCAATACACTTCTTCCTTGGACTCGAGATCAATCAGGATGCATCATGCATCAAAATGTCTCAGACCAAGTATGCATGAGATCTGCTTGAGAGATTTCACATGATAGAATGTAATTCTGCTCCGACTCCTTTCCTATCAGGATTCAAACTAAATGATGGCGGGGACACTCCACTGGTGGACAACACACTGTAGAGAAAACTAGTGGGGAGGTTGTTGTATCTCACACACTCTAGACCAGACCTCTCCTATGCAGTTGGCGCAGTTTCCAGGTTCATGCAGGAGCTGCATGAGCTACATTGGAAGGCTGCAAAGTGTATCCTTCGATACGTATAGGGCACCTTCACCTTTGGGATTCATTATGAAGTAGAATCTACATTGGATCTCATCAGGTTCACTAATTTTGACTGGGTTGGAGATAACACTGATCGCAAGTCCACATCTAGTTACTCACTCAGTCTTGGTTCCGGGCCTATCTGTTTGTCGAGTAAGAAGTATGATGCTATTTATATATCTTTAGCTAAGGCAGAGTACATAGGGGTATTTAACATAACCATTCAATCTATGTGGCTACAACATTTTCCCACTGAGTTGGGAATTCAGTTTCATCAATCGATCATCATCTGGTGTGAGAACTGAAGCACTCTGAAGTTCTGCAGAGATCCAATTCATAGGTAGCGGAAGAAGCACATCGAGATCCACATGCAACACATCTGGGACTTAGTACACGAGGGGATCATTGACCTACAATTCTCTTCCTTAGTAGAACATACTGCATACATCTTCACTAAGACTTTCACTGAGCAAAATTTCCATTATTTGCGCTGTCGTCTTTGAGTGAAGGACACAATTTCCTAGCAACTGTCAATTCTTGTTTTTACATACATTGTACCTTGGGAGGGGGTTTTTCCCATGAGGTTTTCCCTCTTTCCTCGCTTTATTTCAGTGTATATTTTGTATTTAGGTACCTAACATGGCCTCGTCGTCGGGCCCATTCTTTATTTTCACTATAGTGATGTTCAAGGGGGGTGTGTTGGAGTTACTTCACACACACCTAGGATTTATTTTTCCTAAGGTTTTTCCTTGTTTATTAGTCATTATTCAGTCTCCTATGTTTTAGGAAGAATATTTCTCTAGGGAGAATATTCTCTTCAATTTTCACTTCATTTTGATCAGTTGAGTGGAGTTTAGATGCTACATTGGTATTCTCACCATGCAACATTGGGATCATCACCAACTAATGCACATTGTCCTTGGGATCATCACCAGCTAATGCACATTGTTCTTGGGATCATCACCAACTAATGCACATTGTCCTTGGGATCATCACCAGACTAGTGCATTACCCATGATTACCTGATCTCCTCCTCACTTCACTCTATTTCAGTCAGTTGACTGAAGGTTGATAGACTAGTTAACTCAACGATGTAGCAGTTCACTCCTGTAACTTCCCGAGAGACTAGACTAGGTGGCAGTTTACTCCTGCAACTATTGGTGTGTGTCCAAATCACTCTAGACCACCAATGTGGTGCATTGGATTCTCCTCCAGTGTGCATTGGTTGAGTTATACAGATTATTTCATGTGTAAATTATTAATTATTCATTTGGTTAATGAGAATTCTTCCATTCTTTCTCTCTTGCTCCTTCTTTCTCAATTTCTCTCTGCAAATGTGTGTGTTATTTTCTAGCTAGATCTATTATGTGCAAGTTCAACACATTTACAATGGTCACCTCTACAGGGACTACCCTTTACCAAATCCTCCCAAGCCCTCCAAATATGAACCTGAAAAGTATGTTGAAGGGTTTACCAAGATATATTCTCACCACCTCTCTAATAGGAAATTTGTCCCTCACGATCCCTCATGATCCTCCAAAATCCCTATTCTAAAAAACAACTTTGATGCTCTCAACAACCTCCCCCCAAACTTTACCATGGTCATTGAGGATATTCTTTCTTCCCAAAAACCCAAAATTCAAAAATCCTTGGACCCTCCACCTCACCTTGTAGACCCAAAAAAGCCCAAAACTTTTGTCTCCCCCTCGGACATGCCTCCCTTGGAAGATGTCCCTATGGTTTAGGAAAATGAAGATGGATTGGACCTAGAACTGGATGAAATGGAGCTAGATGGTATAGACCTGCAAAGCATTTTCAATGTTCTCCGTAGAAAATATATGTAATCCACTCCTCTAGATCATATTTAGCGAGTGCGAAAATACCTACACAAATGAATAAAGGAAGCCCCGGGGCCTTCTAAGGTTACCAATCTAAACCCAAATCCTGGTATTCAACCCAACAAAATTACGCCCCCAAAAAACCCCAAGAAGGACAAAAGAAGAGGTCGGAAATCCAACCTTCATCTCTTGCAAGAAATTAGTGACATCCTAGTCAATTCATGATGCAATGCTCTAATAATGGAAACATTCCAACCCTCTCCTATTTTCCATTGAAAGTAGTCTCATGGAATATTCAATGCCTCAATGGTAAAAGTAAGCACAGACTCTTACGAAACAAGTTGCATTCAGAATCACGAGATATGTTTCTTCTCTAGGAAACTAAATGCTTTGGGGAAGTTCTTAGAAACATTCTTTCTAAAATTGGGAAAGCAGGTTGCTCTATGGATATTGATTCTATAGGTTCAACAGGAGGCCTGGCACTCCCATGGAATCCAACCAAGATTCTTGTTTGGAATTTTTTCTACACTAAATATAGTATTTCAACTAAGTTTCAGACCCTAGGTGAAGAAACCTTGAGGTTCATTACTAATGTCTATGGACCTCAATAGCTTGGAGAAAAACTCAAGTTCCTTCAACAATTGAAACAAATTTCTGATCTAGTCCATCACCATTTTTGGCTAATGGGTGGAGACTTTAATATCATGATGTCTTTGGAGGAAAAGAAAGGGGGTCTCCAATGCCTAGATCTTGAGCATTTGGCCTTCAAGAAATTCATCCAGGATTGTCAATTAATTGATCTAGAGACCATTAATGGGATTTACACATGAAATAATTGTTGTAGGGGATCTCATCAAGTTTCTTGCAAATTGGATCAAATTTTGATTTCATAATCTCTCATGCTCTTTGGAATGAACATGGAAGCCAACATCCTCCCGATGGTAGGGTTGGATCACTGGTCAAGTTTCCTCCAAAAAAATCTTCCGGCTTGAAACATTATGCCTCTCCCATCCTAATTTTCTTAATAATGTCAAGGTCTGGTGGGAGGAGGCCTAGGTAGCCAATGTCTCTCTGACGTACCACTTCCAAAAATGCCTCAATATCCTTAAGTAAAACATCAAAATCTAGGACAAGAAAGTATTTGGGAATATATTTCAGGCTCAACGTCTCTTAGAATCCCAAATGGAAGAAACACAACCAAAGATTATCTCCCATGGCTGATCACCAACGATTTACCAGTAGGAAAGGACTCTGGTTGATCAAATTGAGGAAAGGAAAAAGCAAGAGGAAATCCTCTGGTGACAAAAATCATGGGTCCAATGGCTTAAGGAAGGGGAGAAAAACTCAAGGTTCTTCTACTGTTCCATGATCCATCGACGTCACTCTAATCACATCACTCATATCATCTCTGGCCAATGTAACAAACTCACTTCTCACTCTAATATTGAACAAGATCTAACCTCTTTATTTTAGTATATGTTGACCGATCCTTAGCCGTATCACTCAATTGCTATCCATTCCATCTTTCTAAATATCCCCAACCTGATCTCAGAGGAGAAAAAATCTACCCTTATGTATCCCATTTCTCTAGATGAATTCGAGGAAACTAATTTCATTTTGGCCATAGGAAAATCTTCAGGCCTTGATGGCTTACTTCATACTTTATCCATCATCGTTGGTCGATGATCAAAATGGATGTCTAGGCTCATGTGTAGAAATCCCAAAGGATATCTGGAGTCCCTCCAGCCCTAAATTTCACCTTTCTCACCCTTGTTCCTAAAGAGGAAAAGGTTGTGGATCCCAACAAATTCTACCCCATTTCCCTCTGTAGTGTTACTTATAAGATCATCTCTAAAGTCATTTCCATGTGCCTCAAACCCCTTCTGTCCATCCTGATTTCCCCTGAATAGTCTGGTTATGGAGAGACGTCAAATTTTGGACAACACCATCTTAGCACATGAAGTAGCTTACACTTTAAAAACAACCGAAACCCCAAGCATGTTCATCAAGTTGGACATGTCCAAATCTTTCAATAAGCTCAGCTGGGAATACATTTAGGAAATCATCTTGGCTTTTGGGTTTCACTGAGACTAGGCCAGATAGATCATGACTCTCATCTCCTCTACCTTATTTTACCTTTTGATTAATGGTACCCCTTCCTCTCCTTTTCATCCCTCCCATGGAATTCGACAAGAAGACCCCCTTTACCCCTTCTTGTTTATTCCCATGGCTTGTTGGACTCACAATTTGGATAAGGAATGAATTGCATATTATTCATGAGTATGATACATATATTAATACAATTAAGATGACATTTGGATTCATCTTCCAAGGTATCTTGGACTCCTGACGACCATTATAGTACCACTTGGTGTTTTACATTCCTTTAAGTGAATGATACTGTAACCCTAGCGGATTAGGTTTCCAACATTCACCCCCTTAATTCGAAGGGGTGTATCTGAGTCCAAGGTGAGAGTTGATATCTGAAAGTAGGTAGCTTAAATATGGAAGTGTGTAGCTACTGATGGTTGAATGTGCTCTCTGGATCTGGTGGTCTTGGGATGACCACAAACCGAATGTATAGCAGAAGATGATGTCTTATACTAAATGGTGACGGTTTTTTAAGGAATTCCACAAACCAATCTGGTGGTTTAAGGATGACCACAAACTTTGGAAGCCTTCTCTATGATCAATGGTTCCCAGAACATTTCCTAAGTTAGCTAGAGGCTAAAAGTTGGTGTCTTTTTCTAATTGGAAGTTCTCTCAATGCTGGTTTAAATATGACTACAAAATGTGATGTAGAAGAAGCTAAAAGTCTTCTACCAAGTGGAGGTTTAAGGGAAACCACAAACCATTGTCTAGAAGAAGTTGAATGTCTTCTACTAAGTGGTGGTGTAAGGGAAGCCACAAACCAATCATGCTTTCTTGTCACACTCGCTTGTTATTGCTCGATTGATAGGACTTTGAAGCTGAAATCTTGACTGTCAATCACTGATGTTGTTCCCCCTTGTTAGGGATAAGGTGAGAAGATGAAAATCCTTTCTCTATAAGATGCGTCAATACTCGAGAGTGAACTCGTTGGTATGACTGAAATATCTTCTTGACTATTGATGACCATCACCAAGAATTCATCCACCCATAGTGGTTCTTTACTCTTGCAATTGTATTGCATTTGAAACACCTATCTGAAGGATGATTATGATTTCCACAATGCTAACAAGGATGAAGACTGAAACGCTGACATTTTATGTGGTCAACTCACTGACAAACAATGTTGGCATATTGAAATATGCTCTTGAGCTAGAGCAGGTGAATCTAAACTTTCTTGAAGCAATCCAACACTCTGAAACTGGATTGGTTTGGTGTAATCTAGATTATGAAAGGTGACATCCTTTTCATATATGATACTTATTCTATGCTTTTTGTGCCTAATGTTTTCCAAAGGTCTGATGATAGAAAGAGGAAGCTGATCTGCATTTTCACTTGAATTTGGAGTTGTCTCATTGAGTGGCTCCTGCAATGGTTGTTGTTCTAAATAGGTATCATCATCTTCATCATCTTCGAAAAGAGGGTTATGAACGAGGACTAGTTCAAAATGTTGTCAAATATTATTTCTCTCAAGTGCATCATGAAGAAGTCATGTATGAGTTTGCAATAGTGTTTCTTTGTCTTGCGAAACTTGCAAGCAGGTCACAACAGACTGCAGAGTGGTTTTGTCAATGGTGACTGTATTTTCTACGGAAGAGAGGATTAGAGTGTTCAGTAACTCTAGCAGTTCCTCAACTTGAGTCATTTATACCTCACAGGGTTTAGTTCAACTCCACCCATACTTTACAATTAGACCTTATTATGCAAACTCAACAATGAAAGGTGTCGGTTTCTACAAAAAGTGCACCCATTTACAATGTAACTTAAATTCAATGAGTAGAAGTAAACTTACAAGGCTTGATTAAAGTCTTCACTATAGCTATGTTGATGAAGTGTTGGTACCCAATCTCATGCTAAAGAATGAAAGGGATTGGCATTAACCTCCAACATTCAATATTATATCATAACATAGTCTCACTCTATATTCTGTATCCTATCACAGTGGAAGGGATACATCAAATATTTTCTCCTTATGGTTTTGTTGAGAATATCACCACATTTCAGAAGTCCGTTGGACTGTAAGCTCTCATTCAGTACAAATCACAAAAAAGTGCCATTCAAGCACGTAGAGGTCACAACTTAATAGATAATGAGTGTACCAATGTAATAAACAAATGAGTGTGCTAGTGTAATAGATAAAGAACTAGGTGGTGAAATGGCCAATGCAGACAGGGTGTAGACATAAACAACCGGAAAATATAAATCTTTTTTTCCACAAAAGACAATATTTGTAGAGGTTTATGATGTTAATTGCATTTATAATGGATTCTTCACCGTATAACATAATGCAAACATTGTTGGAATGCCAATGAGAGATACATGTTCAACTCTAGCAAATCAAAAGGGACATGGATGTGAATATTACAGTGAAACTGGTTGCAAAAAGTTGTGATGTGTTTTCAATTGGTCATTGAATGCTGAATAAAAAAAAAGCCAAGTCAAAACGTTCAATCTTCCCTAAATGCTTGAGATGAGCGGATTAAATCTTAACAAATTCATGAGTTGTAGGGTAACCACTTTTCATATGTCTGCACACAGGGATAATGTAATACCCCATGCTGAAACCCAGTTGAAAATGTAAATATAAATATACATATAGGCTGGTGAGCTAGGATATTATGGGCCTGAATGCCTATGTGATTATTAGGTTGGAGATCCTGGAATTTATGAAGTGACAAGTGGCATTTCATGAACATGCAAATATAATGGGAAAACTTAGAGCATTATGGGGGGGAATCATTCTATCATTATCTCCAACATTCATACTATCACTCCTCTACTACCATATGTACTTTGTTGTTGTTGTCCACACCTTGCTTCCATCTCCACACTTGTATTTGTAAAGCATTGGAGCGATTCCGAGAGAACTGGATTGAAGACGTGGGTTGTCATGCCCATGAGAAATCTCTCTACGCAAGAGAACTGTTGGGAATTGGATTCCCAAGGTGCCAAGTTGCAAATACAAGGCTCCAATATTTCTCATCCGACCTATTGTTGAAGCTTGGAGGGGAAGTGGGGAAACCGAAGGTCTGTTGAGAAGAGAAGGGGCACACTTCGTATGTTGGAATAGGCATGTGGAGAATGCAGGACTATAGGCTGTTTATTAGATTTGGCACTTGAGTCTGAGTATTTATATTGTTGAACAAAATTATCCTAGGTTAGGATTTCCTTTTCCCAAGTGGAGTTTAAGCCCTAGCTCGGGGGTGACTTTTTGTTGAGTTATAAGCAACAGTTTCTAAGGCCGAGAGGAAAGTTGAAGGTCTGCATGCAGTTGGTGGCTATTTATACCAAATAAGTGTCCACTATGTTCTTGTTTAAATTACTGCGTAAATGTTTATGTATTTATGTTATGGATATTCATTGTTCTAATTATGCTTTAGTATATTTGTTGTTAGAATTGCACATAAATTGTAATTATGTGTTTCTGTTATAGGTACTTGTGAATTGTAATTATACTTGAGCATATTGCTATTAGAATTGCCTAGAATTGTACATTTCTATATATATGCAAATTTTATGCAAAATGTTTTATATCAGGGCTCAAATTTCAGCATGGTATGGCTTAGCTTGGGTCTGGAAATACCCCGTACGGGTATGGACAACTCATGGGATGAAATTCCCCAAGTAAGCAATGAAGAGGAAATAACATTGAGGTGAGGGATTCAAAGGCCGAGTAAATCCTGATAAGGAATCAAGATGCATTCCTGGAGGTGAATTCCTATTTTGAATTGATAGATGAAGGAAATTCCTGAAGAATTCTCAAAACATTGGCTAAGTCTTGAGTCGAGCTAATAAACCTAAATAAACCTCATGTTCTACCTCGAGAATATCATAGCCATTGATCCAACACATCCTCTCGATCCTAGCTGTTGGTTGGGGTTCCTCACGTACGAGGAATTACCGAGGATCAATGTTGTTGAAAATTGTTGAATCCATCGAAGGGAGGATCCAGAAGATTGTGACCGTTGATTGCAGAGGAATCATCGGAGTCATTTGGTTAGTGATCAGAATCTGGACCAGGGGTCTAAAAAATGCTCAATTTTCAAAGTGCTCGGAATGCGACGAAAACGGTGCCATTGCGTCCGTCTCGTTCTCCTGATTCCGGCGGTATATTTATTTTCGCAAACGGNCACATAAATTGTAATTATGTGTTTCTGTTATAGGTACTTGTGAATTGTAATTATACTTGAGCATATTGCTATTAGAATTGCCTAGAATTGTACATTTCTATATATATGCAAATTTTATGCAAAATGTTTTATATCAGGGCTCAAATTTCAGCATGGTATGGCTTAGCTTGGGTCTGGAAATACCCCGTACGGGTATGGACAACTCATGGGATGAAATTCCCCAAGTAAGCAATGAAGAGGAAATAACATTGAGGTGAGGGATTCAAAGGCCGAGTAAATCCTGATAAGGAATCAAGATGCATTCCTGGAGGTGAATTCCTATTTTGAATTGATAGATGAAGGAAATTCCTGAAGAATTCTCAAAACATTGGCTAAGTCTTGAGTCGAGCTAATAAACCTAAATAAACCTCATGTTCTACCTCGAGAATATCATAGCCATTGATCCAACACATCCTCTCGATCCTAGCTGTTGGTTGGGGTTCCTCACGTACGAGGAATTACCGAGGATCAATGTTGTTGAAAATTGTTGAATCCATCGAAGGGAGGATCCAGAAGATTGTGACCGTTGATTGCAGAGGAATCATCGGAGTCATTTGGTTAGTGATCAGAATCTGGACCAGGGGTCTAAAAAATGCTCAATTTTCAAAGTGCTCGGAATGCGACGAAAACGGTGCCATTGCGTCCGTCTCGTTCTCCTGATTCCGGCGGTATATTTATTTTCGCAAACGGAGTCCGTATGGAGAAGTTATCGAGGTCTGTTCGCCGGGCCAAACAGGGAAAATTTTGATGCTGACTGGGTAGGCCGTACTGCCACGTGGCAGGGCCGTACAGTGCTGACGTGGCGGAAGTACAGATGACGTGGCTGGCAGTCGATGTGGCAATCGGTGATTGGTTACAGCTGGGCGAGTGATATGTTGACACTTGACGTTTTTGTGAGCAATGGGAAGGTGCCACGTGGCCCAATGAAGTGCTGCAAGGGCGGGGTTTCGGGCCAGGGCTAAGCCCCGGCCCGAGGATTCTTTGTATTCCACATATGACCATATGTATATAGAAATGCGCGCACGTTTGGGCCGTCAGCTATATGTTACAATACATAAAATGTGTGTGGGCGGAGTGGAACCCCCGGTCCTGTGATATGTCACATGTGACCATACCCCGATTCGTGCGGGGTGTTAAACATTCAAACGGTTATATGCATATATATATATATAACTATTATATTTCTGGAATGGCGGTGGTGTTTAAAACTTGAACCGTGGTCATATTTAAATGGAAAACGACCATGCCTTTGGTTTAAAAGGACGCGGGGGTTGATCATTAATGTTAGCCCGCGGTTTTCTTAACATATTTCATGTAACCATTGTATAAATGGATTTGCGCGCGTGGTTTGTAATGCGCGGGGATGATTGTTTTTGGGTTTTAAAACCATGTTTTATGTGTTAATACGATCACATTACACCAAACGCGTGGTTTAAAACGCGCGTGGGAATTTGGGGTTTGATATATGCGCGTGGGACACTTGTCACACGCCTGTTCAACCTTTCAACAGGTAGCCCTTTTATTTGCGCGGGACGTGGCCATATGGCCCTCCCATGCGCCCATTACCTCCGTGATTCGGGGGCTTAGTTTCCCTAACGGTTCGACAGATTGCACTATTTTCGGGAACGCGCGTGGGTGCTAGGTTTTTGGACGGAAAAACGCTCAGTGCTAGGTTTCATTCTGGAGAGGTGCAGAATGGCGAACAGATAACCAGAGCCAAAGGGGAAAAATGGCAGCAAGCATAACTTTTGGAGTTTTTGGCCAAATGAGGTGCCGAAAAAGCCCAGGTAGGGGTTTTTGGACGTTCTGAGTCCATTGGCACAGCTTTCATAGGCATTTGAAGACTTTTAATGCAGGCTTTTAACCATTTAAGTTTGAGGAAGCTCCATGAAGCTTGAAGCCCTCATTGTTTGAGGCATTGCTCTGATGAACACTTAACCATTTTCTGAGACTGAATAGTCATTTCTGACTGTTTATTATGCTATGAACACATTGGGATAGGTTTCAGATCCATTGGAGGACTTCTACAGGTATTTTTACCTCATTCTTGCTCAGGGAAGCTTGGAGGCCACATGTAGGAGAGGTCATTGTTGGATGAGCCCTTGTCCATTTGCAGAGTTTTTACAGTCAAATTTGGGGTTTTTATGTATTCTGAACTCAATGGTACAGCCTGTAAATCCATTTGAGTTGAGCAGCAGCTTGTAATGAGCATTTGACAAACTAATCCCAAAGAGCCAAGTCCATTGAAGGAGGCTCAAGGAGACGTAGCCCAGAGAGGGGTGAACTCCTTTATCATCTTGGTATTGCTGTGATTTTGATGTGTTATTTGCTGCATTTTATACTGCTGTATATTTGTTTATGACACATATGTAATCTTTTAAAAGATCATTCCTCACACATAAACATTCACAAGAACAAGAAAGAACTTAACACATAAACCAGTCATGCACATTTTAACACATGAAGCAAGGTCCTGTTAAGAAATAATTTATGAGGTAGAGGGTGCTTGCATAGAATAACAAGTTAGCCTTCTATTTTCAGATCAGTTAGAGTAGCCCTGGAAGTCTGGAGTGGAGACACCTTGATGGAAAGGACTGAGGAGAAATCGAGACCGTTGGATTTATCGAGATAGGCATAAGAGGATTTGATCCGTTGATCACAACAGGGTCATTGAAGTCAGATGGTCAAAGTAGACTTGGTTAAGGTACTCTGATGGAAAGGCTCTAAGGAGTGATCGTGACTGTATATCGTTGAGTGAGGAGATAAATCTCAGCCGTAGATCATGGTTGGTATTTCTTGGGCGAGGCCAAGAGGGAAGGTGATGTCATACTGACTAAGATGACATCACCCAACCAATGCATAGTGGATAGGTGTCAACACCTAGAGGGACACACCAAGTGCTCAACGATGATGTGTACACCACGTCAATCCACGTGGGAGGTCCATGTGTTGAGTGATGACTGTGCCATGTGTTAAGGTGATTTGACACTTTGAGAGAGTGAAAGGTTACATGGCCTGAGTGCCATGTGTTAAGCCAAGTGGTGGAGTTGGGTAGGGCTAAGTGTCTTGGGTGCCAACTCAGATGCCACATGGGGTCCTTCTTAAATGAGGCTAAGAAAGGAGTGATTCCATAATGACAAGGGGTGGCAGTGTGTCTAGAGAAGGAACGTGACAACCCATAATTCGTAGAAAGGACCAAGAGGGGACCCTGTTGGTGTTAATTTTTTGGGGCATGTGTCTAAATCCTATCCCTTGGATCTATCGATGATAGATCTCAGCCGTCTATTGGAGGGGGTTGGTCTGAGTGAGTTGCGTATTCTGAGGAAGGATGGACTTCGATGGGGTGTGCTTCGAGGATAAATCTAGACTGTTGATCAAAGAGTACTGGATGCGATGAATGACAGTCATTGATCTATTATGGGATATATAGGGTTGAGTACAAATGTAGAAGGTTAGGTCTTTAACCCTCGTTCAAATTAGAAGCACCAACGAAATCAAAGTTGTAGATTTCCTAATTCTGAGAAATGTACGATCCATCATAGGGGTATGTTGTTAGACTAAGGCCATAAGAGTGGGCAGGGAAGCCAAGAAAGTATGCAATCTGATGGGAGACTCTGATGATGGTGAAAGGGCTCTGGATAAATCATAGTCGTTGATGTGAAAGGATGACAGGACGAGGACCATTGAGAGAGGTGGAAGATTCCACATCAGTGCTACATCAATGCCACATCAAATTGCACGAGTGACAGGGAGCCACGTGGATGCCACGTGGTGCTGAGGTAGAATTGATAGAAGAAAGCCCAAAAAATTTGGGAGGCTGTAACTATTGATCCAGAGCTCGAAATTGAGCATGGTTACATTCGTTGGAAATATCTCGACGAGTAGAATTAATATAAAAGGTTTATTCAAAGAGATGAAGTAGTTGGTGAAAAATAAATTTTTTGACACTCCATCAGCTTAGGTGAGGAATAAAGGGCTGGGTGTGTTACAAAGTGGTATCAGATCTCTGGTTTCAACACTAGGCTTGGATGGGTCGGAGATCGATCAAAATACTGATTTATTAAGGATAATATGAATCTATTGGAAATATCTTGGACAAAGGAGTCCATATATCCACACAAAAATATGAATGGATGGTAAAATCCATAGGAATTCAAAAGAAGGTTTCTGGTGATATTAAAAGGAAAAGTGATCATATATTTCTTGAGTTGTATTTGATGGATCAAATTGACATTAAGAGGTGGATGGTAACCATAGGGGTGTGGATTAGTATAGTTAAGAAGTAGTAAAAGGGAATCTAGGAAAAGTTTACCCTGATAAAGGTTTGTTGACCAAAAATAGACGGAGGCACAAAGAAAGTTGGATTTGTGCATTTTACTGCCCTGGGTAATGTTGTAATTACCTAGTTGTATTTATGAATTGTAAATACTTTTATATAAGTTGGGAAAGAGTGACTTCTTGCTGGTTGTTTCCATAAGAGAAGGAACCATAAGTATGATTACTCCTAGGAGACTAGTCATGTGGATGGTTGTAAGTTCTCTTCAAAGAAGGTTGATATTAAGATAAGATAAATAAGAATGAATGATATAAAAATGATCATTGTTTCCTTAAGAAGTTGTTGGATCAAACATTGGGTTTAATGAGAAACACAAAAAACCCTATTGAAACCCTTGTTGGGGAAAAGTATTCCAAATGACAATTGTGCATATCAGATGTGGAAGATAAGTAGGAAAGCCATCTGCAGAGGCACTTGATGAAAAAGTGTTATGTCAAGAATCCCTTAGAATACGATCAAAGGCCAATACTAAATAATGTTAAGGCATGAGTCTAGGTGCATCCATGAAGACTTGGGAATCCACTATAAGAAACATACTCATGTTAATCAGAGTGCTCAGTGGAATTTGAGTGTAAGGATAGATCATTTAGTAGATGAAATAATGAAATTTTACCCACTATAAAAGATTCCAATGTATAGATAAAGTAGTACATGGTGTATAGACCTATATTAAAAAGGTTGATGTATCAAGATGTTATTATTCTGATAGAGAGAGAGACTTAGTGTACACATGGAGATAAAGGTAACAACTCCAAGGATCATTTTTACAGTTTTGGGGGTAGTACCTCCATTATTATTATTAGAGTAGTGTAGTGTAAGTATGGCATGAATGATAGAACTTCAAGGGTGAAGTAATGCAGATATATGTATGCTAAAGAGTACTCATTGATGCATATGAAATGCATTATGTATAGATTGGATCCAAAAGGATGCTGTCAAGTTTCAAGGAAGGATTTTTCCATAAATGGAAGAAATATTCTAAGGCTGAGTGCAATCCATGAACATGTTAAGATAATGGAAGAATATATCACGAGGTAGATGTCTATGTAATGAATCAAGTGCTAGGTGGTTATATAATTATGAAACCACACTCATGGGGAAATAATTACATAAATCTAAGTGCATTCCTGAATTAAACCAAGATAAAGAGTAACAAAAGATAGTGGAAAAAGGTACCACTAGGTGGGTGCCAATTATTTGAGTCTATTGCAACACTCAAAGAACTATGGAAACAATAAATAGAATATTGTTGATGCAAAGAGAGAATGTTGGGTGGATTTCAAAGGTGTTGAGTACTTTCCCAAAGAAGATTGGTATAAAAAAAAAGGACTCAAGCATAGAACTGGCTTTTGAAGAAAAATCAACAGGGAACCATGGAAAATAAATGGTTCTATACTGGGCATAGAAGGAAAAAGAGATGGCACCTGAAAATACTCCATCTTAGGTGGTTAATATCCATTGGTGATATGTTAGAAGGATAGAAGTACCAATGGAATGTATGATGGAAATTAAAATTAGTGTTAACTACTTCCAACTAATCTCTATGAAGCTGGAAAATAAGACTTTAGGGTAGCATTGTAACATGTTGGAAATTGACTATGCAAGGAAAACGCGATACCAAGTGGGTCAAGAGAATATAGGTAAATGGTTCAAGAAACCACAAGATATGAAGTGTTCAGAGAGGGAAAGCTAAAAATCAGTTTGGTCCAGTAAGGTAAATGGATGTGGATGACCCAAGGTCAATAAGAGAGCATGGTTAGATATGTAATTTGGTCATGTATGTGTGAGGTTAGAGAGATCCAGGTAATAAATGAATTTTAAATATTAATATCAACATAGTATGTGGCTGGAAATGTTAAGTAGCCAAGTGTGATTGGCTAGAAAGGCACTCAGGGCAAAAATATTCACGTGCAGTGAGAATTGAGGATAACTAGGAACAACAAAGAAAGAAGTACATGATGAAAGAGGTTGTTGCAAATTGCTATGGCATAAAATATGATATGGCCTTTTGAACAACCATACATATCATGGGAAGCTAAAATGCATATGCATTCTTGTATATATGAAAATAAAAGTTGTTAATGAGGGCTATTGTTCTAGGAGAGAGTGAAAGTCTATTACATGAATGAAAGTGCTACTGCAGATATTGTTGCATATGGAAGTCATCCATATAAAAGGAAGTGACATAAAGTAGAAATGTTGCATAAGAGGTTGGTGAAGGAGGCCTGGGAGCTCCTACTGATGCCAACTAAATAGGTAGCATGAAATTTAATTAATGGCAGCTAAACATGTATGGAAATTATGTATTTATGTTGCATAATTGCTTAAGGGAATTAGGCAAGAATTCCCTTAGCCAAATTTCATTTTATAAAATGACATTATTGTATAATATGAATGCAATAATGGAAATGAGACACCACTAGGTGTGCTAAAGGATGAAGGCATGTGACAATTATAAAAGTCGTTAGCTTTTTAATGTATACATGTGATATAATAGCCTCTCATGAATTTGTTGGCTATGAGTTAATAAACAAAGATGAAAAAAGGGAATGATCCTATTATAGAAATAAATGCTAGTAAAGCTAGTCATGTATAAGGCCATAACATGGTTGGATATAGAAAGAACATCGTTCCATACAAACATCTCAGGAACTTTCCATTACAATTAATGTTTGGATCGCAACCTTTTTGATAACACTAAAGAGCAGAATAGAATTACCTTCTTGGTGTAGTGTTCATGACAAAAAGGAAGGTATCCAAATGGTTGAGCAAGAAATGGAAGGGTATGGATGATGTGTCGAGGCATTGGCTAGAACTCCTAGTTCACCATGGTTAGATACATGACGTAGATAAATGGAATTATGAATACCACAGATCTCCCACCATAACAAGGTTTATCACAGTCCCAAGCCAAACACTTGACCACAAAGGCATCCCCCTGAAGCCAACAAAGCTGTGATACCAAATGTAGATTTTAACCTTGTACAATATTTACTGCAAACATATTTCAGTAAAAGAACAAAAAAGTTACAATGACAAATACAAACATTACACATATTTTTTTCCCCTGGAAACCCAAAGCGGGAAAACTAGCATATTCTATATTCATTCATAGTGATACATTGTTTACAATACAATATACATATACGATCCAACAACATCCAAAACCCTAACCCAATGACCTAGATTAGCCAACAACCCTAATTCCTTAACCCGAAATAGAAAACCATTGGAAAAAACCATGTGCCGAAAAACCTCCCAACAATGGACATGAAAATCGAGGCAACACAAAAAATGAGGCAAAAATGCGACACGTTTCTCGAGAAAAATATTTTTTAAAATATTATCAAAATATTTTAAAGTCAAAAGACATGGAATGAAATATTATTAAAAATGTTCCTAAAGTCAAAAGGCATGGATATGGTTTTATACTAAGTCCTTAGAGAATGGAAACAAATCACCAAGTGGGTTCAAAGGGAATTTATGAAGTGACAAGTGGCATTTCATGAACATGCAAATATAATGGGAAAACTTAGAGCATTATGGGGAGGGGAATAATTCTATCGTTCTATTATTCTCTCCAGCATTCATACTATCAATCCTTTTCTACCATCCGTACTTTGTTGCTGTTATTCACACCTTTCCGCCATATCCACACTTGTATTTAGAAAGCGGGTAAAATCATGAATATGGGTAACACTTTTGTGAGAATCGAGTCTCCAAAATTCCTAGCGTCATTTTTTCGGCCCAAAAAAATGTTGCTAGGAATTTTTTTTGGCCGAAAATTTGTACTTCAAATTGAACGATGCCCTAACGAAGCCCTCGAAATTTGTGTACAATATTTTTCGGATGAATTATTTTCCTACAGTAAGCATATTTTGGCTGATAACCTGAAAATGGGACTGTTTGCAGGAAACTGCAAATTCTCTCCAGCTTACTTGATCTTTGGAGGTAGGGGACTCCTACAAATACTCATAATTTAGTTTCGGAATTGATACCAACATTTTTAAAATTGAATCTACTTTCATTAGATATAATTTGTTTTCATTTTCATTGTTTTTATCTATTTTTATTTAATTTTATAAAAAAATAATTGCATAATATTTTTAGGTGAGATTATGATTCACTAAAATGAAAAATCCATATCTCTAAAAATACACAATGGAAAATTATGGAAAATTTATATTCAAAATCCTTAAATTGTTCTCTTCAAAAGGGTACTTTTAGATTTTACTTTTAAGTAAAAATTAATATAGATACATGGTGGGGGAAAACATGTGTTTAAAATATGTAACCTTTTCAGATTGGTCAACTTCAAAAAATTCTAGAAATTATAATATTCATTCGTTAGATTCAAAACTATAGTCATCACAAAATAGAGTCTCTGTAGATTGTTGCAGTATATTTCATTTTTGAAAAACAAAAGTTTAATAATGGATACATTGTTGGGGCCACAAATAACTCATTATATTTCCCTTCATGTTTAAGGAACATATTGTCAAACAATTGCCAAATTGACATCTCAAATCTCAATAAAAAAAAATTGAAAAATAGTCAGTAGAAAGCTAACAAAATTCTTCACAAGTTTTGTTTTTTATAGTAAAGTAAAGTTATAAATAAAAAAAATACGTTTGTTTATCGGAAGTTGAAGAACTTGTTAAAATAAAATAAAAAATTCTCATAAAACAAGCAAAAGTGTTACCGATCTTCATGATTTTACCCAAGCGTTCGAGTGATTCTGGGAGAACTGGATTGAAGAGGTGGGTTGTGAGGCCCGTGATCATTCTCTTTAGGAAAGAGAACTATTGGGAATTATATTCCAAAGGTTCCAAGCTGTAGCTACAGGGCTCCAATATTTCTTGTCCACCCTGTTACTAAAGCTCGGAAGGGAAATGGGGTAGCCAAAGGACTGTTGAGCTGAGAAGGGGAACACTTCCTGGGCTGGAATAGGAAAGTGGGGAATGAGGGACTATAGGTTGTTTGTTATATTTGTCACATGAATATGAGTATTGTTATTGTTGGAAAAACTTAGCCTGGGTTAGGATTTCCTTTTCCCAAGTGGAGTTTAAGCCCCATCTTGGGGGTGACCTGCTGCTGAGTAATAAGTAATAGAGTCTAAGGATGGGTGGAAAGTAAGAGGTCTGCATATAGTTGGTGGTTATTTATACAAGATAAGTGTCTGTTGGCATAGGGGTAGACTCAGGGTTCAACGCTATAACAATGCACCAACAAAACCCTAACTACTGGCCCTTTCGGCAACACCTGTGAAGAAGATGAAGTCTCACCAGAGGTAGAGGCAGGGGTGGTTGCAGGACTCCAGTGTCTGCAACCTTAACTGGGACACATATATGTTATTGTAATACTTAACAAAGCACTTAGCACCGATAGTTCATCAATATTTAACCAATATCTACTCCGCAGATAAAACAGAGCATCGCAACATTCATTCAGATCTAATGTATCTAAGAACTTAGCATAAAGAGGTAGATTAGATCTAGTAGATTCAAGCACTAAGCACATTCACATAGGTCATATCTAGCATCCATATACATCATTAAGCACAAAGAATCAATAGATGTATCTATCTATATCAAAGCACTTAGCAAGTAACACACAAACACATTAATACATCGCACAAAGCATAGAAACACAGCATGTACGTGGTTCACCCCCACCCTAGGGCTACATCCACCAAATCTTCTCTTCTTTATTATATTCGGTCAAGCTTCTTACAGGCACATAGCATCAAAATCCTACTCCTTAGAATACATGAGATCTGCACGCACTCCACCAGAGCCTCCTTCTTCGAGCTAGGGTACAACACTAAGGCCTCTTACAATTACTTGCACTTAGCTCAGCAAGTTTCACACAGTATGCACAAAGAAAGTACCTAGCACTTAGCACACTTACAATCCTTTGATCACATAGATCTCATTCTAGCACTTAGCACTACTTACCCCTTCCCTTATTACATCGCTTAGTCTTCTATATATACATTACAAAAGTGGGCCTAGGCATGTATAAACCCATGGGATGACATTCCCATACCCATTACATAGTCCCAAAACCGAAAAATCCCTAAAAAGGGGCCGATATCCCATGATCTTTGCTTCATCTTGCGTTCTGCCTTCGACAACCTGTCGAAGTCCCAAGAATAGGTCAAACATGACCAAGAATCTAGAAAACTTGGTCAAGGGCCAACATGCCTCCAACACTCACCCGTGACTCGTCCCGAGTCACTCTGGTCTGGGTAGTTCTACTTCAAAAGCCTTCATCTTGGCTCAAGCGTCTTGGACTTGTTGTTGTGCTACGACCTCCTGTTCAACAAGCTCTTGGATGAATTCATCGTTGACAGGTCCCTCTAGGCATTGTTCAAATGTAGTAACAACCTGCTCCAGTTCTTCTCCTCATCCTTCGACCTCTGTGAACAATTGGTAAGACTTATCTTGTACAGGTTGGAGACTCTGAGTTGCTTCCATAACTCTGCTCTGAATAGTGTGGATCTGTTGTTGGGTGGTACGCTGCTCTTGAGATTGCTTCATTCTTTCCACAGCTGACAGGGGCTTCAACTGCACCTGTATTGTCTCTGCTTGCTGCTTCGCTTCCTGGAGCTGACTCCAGTGCCTTTAATTCTGAATTCTCGGTGAGTTTCTCATACGCATGGGCACTGTGATTACTCAGTTTCTTGCATTCTATGGCAAGGAATTTTATTCTTTCAACTGCACTCTGGGCGGTTGCTTCTCTTTGATCCCTTACATCCTGTGAAGTTTTGGGCACTGTGCGAAGCTCTAAGTATGCTATGCGTTGTTGTAGCTGTTGGATAGCTTTTGTGAGCTGCTCTACTTGATGTGTGACTCGATATTCTTCTTTTATTTCTAAGACTGTCACAGAGCGAAGTTCTTTGTTGGCCGCTTCTTTCACTTCAAGTTGCTCCGCGAGCAACTATTCCTTTCCTTGTTGCATCTGTGTTTTTTCTTCATCGAACTTCGCTTGGAGAGAAACCTTTTCCTATTCTGCAGTGTTGCATTGTTTTATGAGTACGACTTGGACTTGCTACAAGGCCTGGGTGGCTTGTTCTATTTCTTCTTGTTCTCGTCAAAGGCGATATTCGACTGTATCAGCTAGTCGGTGGAGTTGGGATGGCTCATATCCCAACTCTAGTTCTCCTGATGGCAGGGGCACAATGGAGACTGCGTGACTGGACTAAAGGGCCTGTTGTACCCCTCGGAGTTCGGCTTCAATTCTATCATACATTTCTTCCAGCTTGTCTTCTTGTTTCTCCACGATCTCTAGTGAAGCGTCATTTAGGGCTGCTATGATGAATTCAAAATCATCAATGGTGAGTGCAGTCTTCATCTTGGTCACGGTGGCTCTCGATTTCTTCTGGGAAGAAGGTTTTGGGGGTGAACCCTTCCTCTTCTTCAAGGGATCAACCTCGTCTCTGGGCGGTGTTCCTTGCTTTTTTTCAACTTCTTTTCCATTTAGTTCTTATACTTCATCATCACCCCCTTGGTCAAGTGATACTGAAGCAATATTGCCTGAAGTGCTGCTTGAGTCTTGGATCTCTTCAGTCTTCTTTGTTCTGGGTTTGTCCTGTTCTTTATGAGTGTCCTCCGGGCTGTCAAGATCAGATATCTCTGTGGAGTTTGTGGGGATAAGGAGGTCCATGGACCATTCCTTAGTGATCTCCTCGAGGTCTTCTTCTGTAAGTTTATAATATGACTAGAGTTGCTCCTTATGTTCATCTTCTCGCGTTGTAATGTAGATGAAGTGTCAATCTATGCTGAACTTCATCAAGGGTTGAAATCTCTATAAGGTGTTGGGAGTCATGAGAGGTTCAGCCTCGATAGATCTCTTCAACTGAAGGTAGTATGTATGAAAAACAACATTTGACTGCCACTGTTTGTTCATATCACTCGAGTACTAGAGTGTAGCGAACTTCGTAGCAAGCGGTTCAAATGGTTCAATATTTGGGAAGGTCGTACCTTCCGCCATCTCCCAGGAAACAAAGGCGATGAGGATCAGGAGCCAACTAAAATGAAATTCATAACCCTGATATTGTACTTCTCTGCAATCTACTTCCAACTGATTAACTAGGTACTTCACCTAGTTCATCTATAGGCCTTCTGTGCACTTCCCTGCGAGGTCAACGACAAAGATGGTGACCTGCATAGGTCGGTTCTTCCTTACTATCTTTCCAGCTATCAGTTGACATGCTAGGCGCACTGCGCCACTTTGGATGGAAGCTACCTTGTAGCCTCGCGTCCCCTTCTCAACATCGCTGTATGTATCCTTGATCTTCTGTGCTAGTGCACAATCTGTGGTTTTTCTTGGATATAACTCTTGTGGGTCAGGGCCTTGCATACTCAACCTTGTGATCCGATGGATCAACTTTGGATCAACTGTAATACAACGGTCTATCCATAAGTAGCCACCATGGTAGCATGAAAGTAGCAGCTTGACACATGCATTGCCTTCCTAGTGTCTTCTGAAGTGTGGGATCTTCATTACATTCAACAGGGTGGACTGCATGAGGTTCATCATCCACAACTGGGGGATTCTCTTAGAATTATTTCCCTTCATCTTGGTTAGGTATTTATACGGGGCAAGCGTACCATAGATCTTGCGATCTCCGAGGTTGAAGTCGCTGAACTTCAATGCTGTGATCTTGTCCTGGTCTGCTCGAACTGTGCGTATCCCCTTCAGGAGGTACACAGTGACTATGGTGTATTAGAAATCTCTTGGCACACTATCACGACTCACCACGCCAGCCAGAGGCGAGATGTAGTCGGGAAATATGGTCGGGATCAGCTTTGCATTCGCTAGGTCATCTCTGTGCTTGGTTCTCTTTTCCTCTGATGGTCGGGATGGTCCAGATCCACTAGTAGTCGATGAAGAGGCTTGCACTGTTCTTGTCGATGAAGCTTGCAGACCTACAAACATTACTCTCTCAGACATGACTCTTTCGATCATGAGGTCGATGAGTACTTCCTTCATAGATTCTTCGACTGCGCTAAGTTCTTCGGATATATGCGCTCGTGATTGAATATCTCGGGTTCAAGAGTAACTAGTCACTGCAATGGAATATATGGAAATAACGCGATGATCACTGTGAAAAATCAACTTAGTCTACGGGCTCATATTCATGGTTAGCAAAAGTGTTCTCGGTGCATGGAACGATGGGATAAATAGGTAACTCGGCAATAGATCTCTTGCAACATGCGAGAAGCCTTCATTAACTCTGTTCTGTCCGTTACGACGCGGTCCAACGGTTTGGTGGTGAACCATAAATTCCTTTCTACCCATTCGGGGGGTCGGTCTAACAGTTATACTGTTTCCAATGACTATATTGCTTCGCCATGGTGAAGTGCCATGTGACGTTGTTCTATTATCTCGACGAAGTTCCAATTTTGCAAAGTTTCCTTCTGCGAAGTTCCTTCTGGAACCTTCTGTAACTTTTCGATCTTAGCTCTCTTATTACTTAGTTTTCTAGCCTTCTTTCCAGTGAGCTTCGTTGCGATATTCCTTTTTCCATTCTGATTCTTATCTTCTTTTGGCATAGCTACTTCACACTGTTGAGATTCTTTCCTAAGATTCAAGAGTAATACTTCTTCTTTATATGGAGTAGGTACTTCAATCTTTTGTGGGTCCTCTATTGTTCTTGAAACTTCGGCATCCAAGTCTCTGGTGTTAAATAACTTCGATCTATTCTCCTGTTCTTCAACCAAGTGCGCGATTCTCCTAGTCATGAAATCTCTTAATTCTTGCTTCTTTTTCTCTAAAACTTCTTCTTCCTTCATTCTAGCCTGATCTATTTCAATCCAAGGTTTTCCTAGTAACATGGCAAATGGTGCGTTGTCCTTAGTAAATTTAATAATCTCAAAATCTTCTTCTGTCGAATTTCCATTGGCATTCATAGATATCTAGGCAAGCTTTCCACATAGGGTTATCAGTTTTCCTCTGAATAATCCTATTCCTCCCAATGAAGGAATCATAGCAGGTTTCCCTAAAAGTTCCCAAGTTCTTTCTATCATGATATTCACCTGTGTTTCCTCATCCATAACACAGTCAATGTTGAAGTCTCCTATTCTTGCTTCTATGCATGCTTTTTCTTTGAATATCTCTGATAAGCTGACATGTCGGTGGTCATTTAGGGTTTCTTTCATTTGTAGTAGTACTTTCTCTAATTCTTTCTAGGATTCTTCCATAATATTAGTTTCTATATCTATCTTAGGGTTTTCTTGTCTCATGTTCATTCCTTCAAGCTTAGCAATCATTCTAGGGAAATCCAATACTTCATGGTCCATAGCTTTGCAACAAAGACAACCAGATCCTCTGCAAGGGCATTCCTTAGAAAGATGTCACAATCTTCTGCAACTGTAACATAGGGATAATCCTATCTTTCTTTTAAATGATCCCCATCCCTCCCCGTACTGCGCGCTAGGATCATAGTAGTTGACCTGCAAAAACTTATTTCTAGGATCCTGCATCCACTTGTTAGTCCAAACATTCTTTCTATGCATAGGTATAACATATCTTTCACTATTCTTATCAGATCTACTCATATCAAGTCTTCTTTCATCTATTAGTGCCCTAGTTTTCAATCTAGGACATAATCTATCAAACATACCTAGATCCATACTATTGAAACAAAAATTTCCACTTATCTTACTTCTACAGAGCACAAAACTTTCAGATCTAGAACTTTTCACTACTCTTACCTTTATCAGAGCATAGAGCTTGCATATCTTACCTCTTTTCTTCAGATCTAACCTCTTTTCTTGGCACAGAGCTTCACAGGTCAAGTAGAATAATGTGTACTAGGGAAACAGATCTACGCACAGAGCTTCATAGTTTCAGGTCGAATCTTTTCAAAAAACTTTTTATTCCTCAGTTCCCAGCAATCGCAGTTTCAGGTCCCGGCAATAGAACCATTTGTTGGCATAGGGGAAGACCCAGGGTTCAATGCTATAAAAATGCACCAATAAAACCCTAACTACCAACCCTTTCGGCAACACCTGCGAAGTAGATGAAGCCTCACCCAAGGTAGAAGCAGGGGTGGTTGCAGGACTCCAGTGTCTGCAACATTAGCTGGGACACAGATCTATGATTGTAATACTTAACAGAGCACTTAACACTGACAGTTCATCAATATTTAACCAATATCTACTCCACAGATAAAACAGAGCATCACAACATTCATTCAGATCTAATGTATCTAAGCACTTAGCATAAAGAGATAGATTAGATCTAGCAGATTCAAGCACTAAGCACATTCACATAGGTCAGATCTAGCATCCATATACATCATTAAGCATAAATCATCAACAGATATATCTATTTATATCAAAGCACTCAGCAAGTAACACATAAACACATTAATACATCGCACAAAGCATGACAACACAACATGTAAGTGGTTCACCCCCACCCTGGGGCTACGTCCACCAACTCTTCTCTTCTTTATTATCTTCGGTCAAGCTTCTTACAGGCACATAGCATCAAAATCCTACTCCACAGAAGACATGAGATTTGCGCGCACTCCTCCAGATCCTCCTTCTTCGAACTAGGGTACAACACCAAGGCCTCTTACAATTACTTGCACTTAGCTTAGCAAGTCTCACACAATATGCTCAAAGAAATTACCTAGCACTTAGCACACTTACAATCCTTTGATCACACAGATCTCATTCTAGCACTTAGCACTACTTACCCCTTCCCTTATTACATCGCTTAGTCTTCTATATATATTTTTGGACAACTG
>SNQJ01S0031473.1:15864-30035 GCA_010110895.2 Picea sitchensis | reverse complement strand
GATATCCCTTGCTATATTGTCCGAGAGTAATAGTTACATGTAACCCTAATTGTGATGTAAAGGGTACAATTCAGCTCCACCATATGTGAAAGATAATTAATGTTTATTGTAATAATTAATTATTTTCTAAGTTATTGAGGTCGACCTTGTTGTGCCAATAGACACCACTTTTGGTCTGTCCAGTCTAGTATAAATAAAGGATATTTCTCCATTGAGGAAACACATAAGTCACTTGTCATTTGGAAATTCCAGCGAGTACATCTTCTATGGCTGAAGTGTGCACCTCTCTTGGGAGAAAGTTTCAAGGTAGTAGAGAAACCTCTTGTGTGCATTAGGGTTTCATGGTTGGATGACATTATCTTGAGAATATAGCAAAGGATTTCTTGGTTTTTCTCCCTTGTTGGAGAAGGGTTTTCCTAGGATATTTATTGTGTTCTTGTGCAAGGTATTTCTTCTTGTGATCTTGGTTATTGCAACAATTGTGAATGGTGCAAATGCATTTGGTTATGGTTAGAGTACATGACTAAAATGAAATAAACCTCATGCTTGATCCAAGCAGAGTGAAATTTCAACATGGTATAAGAGCATAGGTCTTGAAGAACCCATTGCACAAGCTTCTAGTAGCCGTCCTCTCTCTTCTACAAAACCGTATGGCCTCCCAGGGTTTCCAAAAATCTATACGACCCTCTCCTTTTTGGGTGTTCCAACACTTAATACTGAAACGTTAGGGACAAAAATTACATAGGGGTGTACGACCTCCCTTAGTGCACCTCCATCAACTCTCAGATTACAATTCCGAGAGTTTTGGATTTTTGGCTCTAGGGTTTCTAGGGTTTCACAATATTCTACAGAAAATTCATATGTAGGGTTTCTGCAACTTATTGAAGGAGCTTCTCAGCTCACTAGTGTTCTTCTGAATTTCAAGTCTTATTGTTGGTAGTAATAATCCCAACGAAACCTAATATTGTTAGATTATCCATTAGGTTTCCTAGCCCAGTTGGAAAGGGTTTGTGAAGAATCTGAAAATATGATGAACAAAACCTTGGTGGAAGATAGGCTTGATGGATCAAGCAAATTCAGTTCCTGGAAGTCAATAATTCAAATCACTCTTGAATATGAAGACCTATTATGGGTGATACAAAAGGCTTTACCAAAGACAACTACCGATGAAGAGAAGGAAGAAAGTAAGGAAGATGACATCAAGGAAAGAAAGATAATCATATACTCAGAAAGAGATCATCTCCCACCTCGTATTGCCAACATGAAGACAACTTATGAAATGTACAAAGCATTAAATAATATGTTTGAGAGTAAAAACATCTGCTCTTACATCGAAGGGCCAGCTTCAAAATATCAAGATGACAAAAAGTGACACCATTGCTATCTTCTTCATGAAGATGTCAGAGATCAAAGATCAACAAGGTGCCATTGGATAAATCATACCATATAGAGAACTGGTTTTGACCACTCTCAATAATCTTCTAAAACATTAGGAACCATTCCTTCAAAGTATCAGTGGTAGAGAACAACTACCTACATTTGATCGTCTATGGAAAAACTGTACCTAGGAAGAAATCATACTTATAGCTAGAGGAGTGGAAGACTCCCCTCATGATGAAAATCATGCTCTTGCACTTCATACAAAGAAAGGAGGAAGAAATAAAAGAATCTTTAGGCAAACATTCAAAGACGAGAATACTTCATCTGCTTCAGGATATCAGAGAAAAGACATGTCAAAGGTCAAGTTCTTCATATGCGACAAGTATGGACACATTGCGATAAGTTTTCCTACCTGGAAGAAAGAAAGACAATATGCTTCCATTGCTAACATGGATCCAGATCCACCTCAGAAATATAAAGACATGAGTGGTGATGACTTTTTTCTCTAAAATTTCTCAGGAAGACTATAGACTAGGGTAATTTTTTGTACTACATTCCTTATTTGATTAACCTGTAGTTTCTTACATTCTGATAATGAAGGGTATTATCCCTGGTGTGGGAGCCCTCTTGTCTTGGACCACTATCACTGGTATGAGAGTCCAAATTTTCTTGGTTGATTATTATCCTAGTACAAGAGACCAACAATGTACTGTAGAGTTAGTATAGGACTTGAGAAGACATGTGATGCCTTTAGATTAGCAAATAGGAAAAGGAAGGTGTCTATCCTTCAGAATTTATAGGGAGTCACTTGACTCAGAGGGAGTCAAACTATTTGAGAAGAAGGAAGAGTTAAATACCTTCTCCCCTTAAGAAGTTCAGAGGGAGACAACCATTATTCCAGTTGATCTAGTTGTTCGATTTGATCCAGTTGCTCTAGTTGATATCCCCAGAGACATTGTAGTAGGCCATAAAAGGCCTACCTGGGCTCGAAAAAATCTGTAGGAGGCAGAGGTCCATGCAACTCCTCAAGGCACATTCCGAGAGAGAAAGAGAGCAAAGAGATTTTAGAGCTACTTTTCAACCATAATCCACTTCATTGATACTGATCCTTCTTGTCATGGAGAAGCAACAGGTCAGTAGGTATGGCAAGATGCCATGGGAGAAGAGTATCGGTCCATCTTGAAAAATGATGTGTGGGATATTGTTCGGAGACCAGACGGGAAGTCTATAGTAACTTCCAAGTGGATCTATAAGATCAAGCATGCAGCTAATGGAAGTGTCGATAAATACAAAGCAATATTTGTAGCCAGAGGATTCTCACAGGTGGAGGGAATTGACTATGAGACATTTTCTCCAGTATCCCGATACACTTCCATCCGTACTATCATTGCACTAGCTACATCCATGTGTTAGAAACTACATAAAATGGATGTAAAGACAACCTTTCTCAATGGTGAGATTGAGGAAGAAGCTTACATCTAGAAGCCAGATGGATTCGTGATACAGGACGAGAAAAATCATGTGTGCAAGTTGAAGAAAGCCTTGTATGGACTAAAGCAAGCACTTCGTGCTTTGTACGAGAAGATGTATGGATTCTTGATGAGTTTGGGCTTCAACAAGAGTGTTTCTAATCCAAACCTATATTATCATATTGTTGGTGACGAGTGCCTAATCTTTGTCACGTATGTGGATGACTTATTCCTCACCAGTTCAGAAAGACTTATTGCCGAATGCATGCGAGCATTGACTTCTAAATTCGAGATGAAGGATCTAGGTATGATGCATTACTTCTTGGGAATAGAAGAATGGTACAGGACTGATGAGATTTTCCTAAGTCAAGGAAAATATATAGTGGAGATATTGAACAAGTTTGGTATGGAAAACTGAAAATCCATGCCTACACCGATGGTGATGGATTTGAATAAAATGAATGATGCTTCTACTGATTCAAGAAAAAATGATCCACATTTATACTGACAATTGATTGGATCATTGATATATCTGGTTAACACCAGAAATGATATATATTATGCAGTAAATGTACATATTTAGTTCACGAGTCAGTCGAGACAGACTCACTGGATAACAACGAAACATGTATTGAGATATCTACGAGGCACATCTAGATATGGCCTTAGATATTCCTCCAGTGTAGACATGAGTTTGCAGGTATATGTCGATGTAGATTGGGCAGGGAGTGCAGTGGACTGGAAGAGCACATTCGGTTGTTTGTTTACCTTGGGGTCTGCCATGGTTTCCTGGTGCAACAGGAAACATAGCTTTGTGGCCTTGAGTACCGCAAAATAGAGTATATAGCGTTGAATGTTGTATTCCATGAAGAAGTGTGGATTACCAAGATCCTGAAATATTTATTTGATTATGAGATGGATCCTACCATTATTCATTGTGATAACCAGAGTCATGTGAAGCTCTCTGAGAACCCTATGTTTCACGATAGATCGAAACACATTATAGTAAAATATCATTATATCAGAGACATGGTGAAAAGGAAAGAAATACATGTGCAATACCTTTCTACACATGAGAAGATTCCATATATATTCACAAAACATCTTGCTAAGAAGAAGTTTGAGTACTTCTGTGAGAGACTTGGCCTGGTGGAGAATGCCTCCCTAGCTGACAGGGAGTGTTGATGATTACAACTTCGTGAGACATCCTCCAGGACACAGACCGAGTGAGTCGACCTATGAGAGAGGCCATTTGTTGGGTGTGCCCATGAGATGGGTATGTTGTTCCTCTCTGGAATGAGATGAGACGATGTGTGCCCCTGTGTGGGATGAGGATGTCCATGAGATGGGTGTGTCATTCCTCTCTAGATTGAGATGAAATGATGTGTACCCTTGTGTGGGGTGAAGGTTCCTATGTGATGGGTGTGCGTCACACTCTAGACTGAGTTGTTATGACGTGTGGTCTCCTGCCTTGTGGACTCAGTTGAGTCAGGCTTGAGATGGTACTCCAGATAATTCTCCTATGGACTCAATGAGATAGAGATATGTTGAGTAGGACGTCCCTATGGCTGAGAACATGTGGACCTGTCCCTAGTGGTTGAGCACTAGTGGATGTGTGAGATCCCTTTCTATAATGTCAGAGAGTAAGATTTACATGTAACCCTAATTGTGATGTAAAGGGTACGGGTCGGGTCCACCATATGTGAAAGATAATTAATGTTTATAGTAATAATTAATTATTTTCTAAGTTATTGAGGTCGGACCTGTTGTGCCAATAGACACCACTTTTGGTGTGTCCAGTCTAGTATAAATAAAGGAGATTTCCCCATTGAGGAAACACATAAGTCACTTGTCATTTGGAAATTTCAGCAAATACATCTTCTAGGGATGAAATACGCACCTCTCTTGGGCGCAAGTTTCAAGGTAGTAGAGCACCCTCTTATGTGCATTAGGGTTTCATGGTTGGAGGATATTCTCTTGAGAATATAACAAAGGATTTATGGGTTTTTCTCCCTTGTTGAGAAGGGTTTTCCCACGATATTTCTTGTGTTCTTGTGCATGGTATTTCTTCTTGTGATATTGGTTATTGCAAAAATTGTGAATGGTGTAGCTGCATTTGTTTATGGTTCAAGTACATGACTAAAATAAAATAAACCTCATGCTTGAGCCAAGCATAGTGAAAATTCAACATGGTATGAGAGCATAGGTCTTGAAGAACCCCTTGCACAAGCTTCTAGCAATCATCCTCTCTCTTCTGCAGAACCATACGACCTCCCAGGGTTTCTAGAAATCTGTACGAGCTTATCCTTTTTGGGTGTTCCAACACTTAATACTGAAATTTTGGGGCTAAAAATTACATAGGGGTTTATGGACTCTCTTAGCACAACTCCATCAACTCCCATATTGCAATTCTGATAATTTTGGATTTTTTTCCCTAGGGTTTCGCAATTTTCTACAGAAATTTCATATTTGGGGTTTATGTAGCTCATTGAAGGAGCTTCTCAACTCACCAGTGTTCTTCTGACTTTCAAGGCTTATTTTTGGTGGTAATAGGCCCAATGAAACTTAATATTGTTAGCCTAATTGTTAGGTTTCCTAGCCCAATTGGCAAGGGTTTGTGAGAATCTGATAAATGATGAACATAACCTTGGTGGAAGATAGGCTTGATGGATCAAGCAACTTCAGTTCCTGGAAGTCAAGACTTAAAATCACTCTTGAAGAGGAAGACCTTTTATGGGTGATACAAAAGGACTTACCAGAGACAAATACTGATGAAGAGAAGGAAGAAAGGAAGGAAGATGACGTCAAGACAATAAATATAATCATCTACTCAGTAAGAGATCATCTCCCACCTCGTATTTCCAACATGAAGACAACTTATGAAATGTATGAAGCATTGAAGAATATGTTTGATAGTTACAACATCCTCAGATCTCTTACATTGAAGGGCTAGCTTCAAAATATCAAGATGAAAAAAGGTGACACTGTTGCTATATTCTTCATGAATATGTTAGAGATCAAAGATCAACTAGGTGCCATTGGAGAAATCATTTCAGACAGAGAACTTGTTTTGACCACTCTCAATAATCTTCCAAAAAATTGGGAACCATTCCTTCAAAGTATCAATGGTAGAAAAAAACTACCTACTTTTGATCGTCTATGGACAAACTGTACCCAGAAATAAATCAAACTTATAGCTAGAGGACTAGAAGACTCCCCTCATGATGAAAATCATGCTCTTGCACTTCATACAAATAAAGGAGGAAGAAATAAAATAAACTTTAGGAAAAAATTCAAAGATGAGAAGACTTCATCTGCTTCAGGCTAGCAAGGAAAAGACATGTCAAAGGTCCAGTGCTTCAGATGTGACAAGTATGGACACATTGCAAGAAATTGTCCTACCTGGAAGAAAGAAAGACAATATTCTTCCACTGTTGACATGGATCTAGACCCACCTCAGAAAGATGAATACATGAGTGGTGATGACTTCTTCCTCTAACCTTTCAGAGGAAGACTATAGAATAGGCTAAGTTTTTGTACTACATTCCTTATTTGATTAACCTGTAGTTTCTTGCATTATGATAATGAAGGGTATTATCCCTAGTGTGGGAGCCCTCGTGTCTTGGACCATTATCCCTGGTACGGGATTCCAAATTTTCTTGGTTGATTATTATCCTAGTAAAAGAGACCAACAAAGTATTGTAGAGTCAGTAGAGGACTTGAGAAGACATGAGATTACTTTAGATTAGCAAAAAGGAAAAGGAAGGTGTCTATCCTTCAGACTTCATAGGAATTCACTTAACTTAGAGGGAATCAAACTATTTTAGAAGAAGGAGGAGATAAATACCTTCTCCCATTCAATAGTTTAGAGGAAGAAACTCATTATTTCAGTGGATCCAGTTGTTCCAGTTGATCCAGTTTCTCTAGTTGATATCCCCAGAGACATTGCAGTAGGCCATAAAAGGCCCACCTGGGCTCGACAAACTTTGTAGGAGGCAGAGGGCCATGCAACTCCTCAAGGCACATTCTGAGAGATAAAGAGACCAAAGAGATTTTCGAGCTATTTTTCAACCATAAGCCACATCATTGATACTAAGCCTTCTTGTCATGGAGAAGCAATAGGTCAACAACTATGGAAATATGCCATGGAAACATAGTATGAGTCCATCCTGAAAAATGATGTGTGGGATATTGTTCTGAGACTCGAAGGGAAGTCTGTATTAACTTCCAAGTGGATCTATAAGATCAAGCATGCAACTAATGGAAGTGTCGAGAAATACAAAGAAATATTTTGTAGCCAGAGGATTCTCACAGGTGGAGGGAATTGACTATGAGGATACATTTGCTCGAGTAGCTCAATACACTTCTATCCGTACTATCATTGCACTAATTGCATCAATGGGTTGTAAACTACATCAAATGGATGTAAAGACATCCTTTCTCAATGGTTAGATTGAGGGAGAAGTTTACATCGAGAAACTAGAGGGATTCATGATACACGACGAGAAAACTCATGTGTGCAGGTTGAATAAATCCTTGTATGGAATGAAGCAGACACCTTGTGCTTGGTATGAGAAGATGGATGGATTCTTGATGAGTTTGGGCTTCAACAAGAGTGTTGTTGATACAAACCTATATTATCTTATTGTTGGTGACGAGTGCCTAATCTTGGTCATGTATGTGGATGAATTATTCCTCACCGGTTCAGAAAGACTTATTGCTGAATGCATGGGAGCATTGACTTCTGAATTCAAGATGAAGGATCTGGGTATGATGCACTACTTCTTGGGACTAGAAGTATGGCAGAGGATTGATGAGATTTTCCTGAGTCAAGGAAAATATAGAGTGGAGATATTGAAGAAGTTCGGTATGACAGACTGTAAATCCATGCCTACACCGATGGTGATGGATTTGAAGAAAATGAACGATTCTTCTACTGATTCAGGCAAAATGGATCCACATTTATACCGATAATTGATTGGATCATTGATGTATCTGGTTAACACCAGAAATGATATATTCTATCTAGTGAATGTACTTAGTTAGTTCATGATTTAGTTGAGACAAACTCATTGGATAACATCGAAGCATGTATTGAGATATCTACGAGGCACAGTTGGATATGGCCTGAGATATTCCTCCAGTGTAGACATGAGTTTGCAAGGATATGTCGATGCAGATTGGGCAAGGAGCACAGTAGACCGAAAGAGAATATCCTGTTGTTTTTTTACCTTGGGGTTTTCCATGGTTTCCTGACGCAACAAAAAACAGAGATCTGTGGCCTTGAGTACCGCAGAAGCAGAGTATATAAAATTTGAGTGTGGTAGTCCGTGAAGTAGTGTGGCTTCCCAAGCTCCTGACATATTTATTTGATCGTGAGATGGATCCTACCATTATTCATTGTGATAACTAGAGTTGTGTGAAGCTCTTTGAGAACCCTGTGTTTCACGATAGATCAAAACACATTGAGATAAAATATCATTATATCAGAGACATGGTGCAGAGGAAAACAATACATGTGAAATACCTTCCTACACATGAGCATATTGAAGATATCTTCACCAAACCGCTTGCGAAGATGAAGTTGAGTACTTCTGTGAGAGACTTGGCCTGGTGGAGAATGCCTCTCTAGATGACAGGGAGTGTTGATGATTACAGCTTCGTGAGACATCCTCCAGGACAGAGACTTAGTGAGTCATCCTATTAGAGAGGCAATGTGTTGGGTGTGCCCATGAGATGGGTGTGTCGTTCCTCTCTGGACTGAGATGAGACGATGTGTGCCCTTGTGTGGGGTGAGGATGCCCATGATATGGGTCTATCGTTCCTCTCTGGATTGAGATGAAATGATGTGTACCCTTGTGTGGGGTGAAGGTTCCCATGTGATGGGTGTGTGTCTGACTCTGGAATGAGTTGTTATGACGTGTGGTCTCCTGCCTTGTGGACTCAGTTGAGTCAGGTTTGATATGGTGCTCCAGATGATTCTCATGTGGAATCAATGAGATAGATATATGTTAAGTAGGATGTCCCTATCAATGAGCATAGGTGGACTTGCCCCTAGTGTCTGAGCAATAGTGCATGTGTGAGATCCCTTTCTATATTGTATGAGAGTAAGATTTACCTGTAACCTTAATTCTGATGTAAAGGGTATAGGTCGGCTCCACCATATGTGAAAGATAATTAGTGTTTATTGTAATAATTAATTATTTTCTGAGTTATTGAGGTCGGCCTTGTTGTGCCAATAGAAACCACTTTTAGTCTGTCCAGTCTAGTATAAATAAATGAGGTTTCCCCACTAAGGAAACACATAATTCACTTGTCATTTGGAAATTTCAGCAAGTACATCTTCTAGGGCTCAAGTGCATACCTCTCTTGGGCACAAGTTTCAAGGTAGTACAACACCCTCTTGTGTGAATTAGGGTTTCATGGTTGGAGGATCTTCTCTTGAGAATATAACAAAGGATTGTTGGGTTTTTCTCCCTTGTTGAGAAGGGTTTTCCCAAGATATTTCTTGTGTTCTTGTGCATGGTATTTCTTCATGTGATCTTGGTTATTGCAACAATTGTGAATGGTGGAGTTGCACTTGTTTATGGTTCAAGTACATGACTAAAATAAAATAAACCTCATGCTTGATCCAAGCATAGTGAAAATTCAACAGTGTGCGTGTGGGGTTTCTTCTACTGTGAGGTAGAAGGTGGCGTACAAAAAATAGGCCCCAAAAGGAATAACAACTAGGATCAATAAGGAGCGACCGAGAGAAGCCCCAGCTAGTAATTTTGATGAGCTGATTATGCTTGATGTTAAACCTTGGGAGCCTGATGCCTACTATTTATATGATTCCCTTCTAGAGGCTTGCATAGATCTTGACGAATGGCTAGATAAAAGTTTATCCCTTCACCTGAAGAATCATCGTTGAGTAAGTTTCAAGATTCAGAAGCTGATTACTTTTGTGAAACTCATGGTGAGATCAATGCATACCAGGATAACAATTCTAACATCAAGCCATTCCATGATGAGGATTCCAGGATCAACGACCCAAACCAGGGTGAAGATTCTTGTGCCAGAGCCAAGAATAAGAACAAAAACCCTAAACAACTGGATTTCTGAAGAATGTCAAGGTCACTCAATGGGAATGTCGACAAATATGAGGAGGAGAAATGGTGAGATGAGAAAATTGAAACCCTAATTCCTTCCTTCTTAAATTTATTTAGATTCACATGGAAGCAATGATATTGGAACTAGGTATTCTCCCTACATACATAACTACTTGAAAAATATTGGGAAGGATAACAATCATGGGTATTAATTGTGAATGGCATGTTGAGGGACCATCAATGAAGTGCTCACCCAGACAAAAGAGGCAACAATGCCTTGATATAAATGCTCACAGTTTTTTCATACCCACAAAATGATTGGAAACACTCAAATATGATACCTAAATGTGGGTGACTGATGACACACTTGCAGAGAGACATAGGGGCATATACTACTAGGTAGAAAGATTATAGAGAGTCATACGTTATAGAGAATACCTAGACAACAGAGATAGAATACAAGCGGAGGAGCATAGACAACAAGCAAGCATAGGGAAGAGACATTTATGGATGACTCATACTCAACTATAGAGAACTACCATAGAAAATTCATGACTAAGGACTATAGGCACTCTAATACCATTGTTGGACACATGAAATAAAGATAAGCGTTATTTCACATTTTATTAATGATATGATACACATATATATACAGTCAAATGACCTTTGGATTCATCTTCCAAGGTATCTTGGACTCCTGACGACCATTACACTATCACTTGGAATTTTACATTCCTTCAAGTGAATTATATCATAACCCTAGTGGATTAGGTTTCCAACATGGCTGAAGGGTTAGGTCGCAACCTCAAGGCTRCCACTAATTCTCATAAGCTCCAAGGCCCATCTCTCCATCAATATGTTGATCCCTTGACCCACAACCAATTTGTTGATGATACCATGTTGATGGGGGTCCCCTCTGTAAGGGAAGCAAGATCTCTTAAAAAATGTCTTGATGACTTCATGGAAGATTAAAGAACTTCAATCAATAAACCTAAAGTCCCATATTTTCTCTGGGATCTTGAAATTCTAAAAAAACTCTCGTAGCAAACATTTGATGGAGGTGGCAAAAAAACAGAGGAGAAATTTGGAGTGGCCTCTAGAAACAGAAATATGCATATCATATCAACTCCTTTGATCACATACGAATGATGGATGCTCCCTCATACTCCCTCATATAAAACACTGCTTGGAAAAACATGGGGCTCATCCAACAACACTGATTTTGGGAAATCCAAGCTGGGGACTCTTATATTTTTTGGGAAGCCTCTTGGAAAAAAATTCCCGCTATTCGATCTGATTAGTGGTTAATCCCCTTGAAAGTCTCTCTCCAAGATCTCCAAGGATGGTTTGCCAAGGATTATTGGTCTCCAACCTAAAAAAAATCCGATTGGTACTCCTGGCACATAGATCCTGACCACATTCCCCTCCATGATTGACCCCTCCTATCTTCTCTAATGGTGCACCTCAGTCATAGGAAAACAAAAATGTCTTCTCAGAAAGATAAAATCATATGGGGTTACCATCCCACTGGTTGCTTTACTTTAAAGGATGCATATCATCTTGCAACCCACTATTTGGATATCTTAGAAGATGACATCTAGAATAAAATTTGGAAGTCCATTGGTAGGTTGCTCACAAGAAGATCCTCACATTGGATCATCTCCTTAAAAGGGTTTTCCTAGGACCTGGGATGTGCATGATATGTAATCAAAATCAAGATTCCACAGAACATCTCCTCAATTCCTGTTCCTTCAACAAGTCTCTAGGGGACCAAGGATCCATCTCCTTTTGACAATATGACTGTATTAAGGACTCCATCAAATCTACCATCACTTCTTGGATAGAAAGTTGCTTTAAAAACACTTTTCTTAACTGCATCTGGAATCTCTTCTTAGGATTCTTACTTTGGTAGATATAGGAGTGTAATAGAAGAATATTCATGGATGAGTCCCAACCTCTGACATTTTTTTGGAGCAGGATTAATGATCCAAGGGATAAAAAAATGCTCAAAAATCAAAGTGTTCAAAATTGCTCGAAAATGGTTTCATTGCATAGATCTTGTCCTCACGATCCCAACACAATTTGAATGGGCTCAAACGGAGTTCGTATGGCAAAGATATGGTGTTCTGTCCGTTTTCCCAAACAAGCAAAATTTATTGATTGTACATTCCGACGTGGCAACTTACTGTACAGTCCGTACAATCTGACATGGCAGCTGAATCTATAGCCCATATAGATGACATGGCATGGACACTTAGAAAGGTGACATGGACCAACCAATGGTCAACATGTGACATGTGACAATTGTTTAGGTGGACCAATGTTTGGGTGCCACGTGGCCCACTCAGGGGCCACCACATGGCACCCCCTCATTGTATATTTTTTTTTGGACTCCACTAGAATTGAACCCGCTACCTCTGGATAGGGGAATACTTCGCGTAGGTTGGGCCACCATCCTACCATTTAGTGACTACCCTATAGTGGCATAGATAATATAAAAGTTTGAAATTGCAGGAGTTTTGGTAGAAAAAGGGTCGGATCTTAGCCCCATCCTGTGGACACCTACATGCAACCAATAGTCCAAAGACCATGGCGTAACCATCAGGGGGTTAGGTGATGGGCATGAGTTCTTAGCACTGGCCCTCAACCACATGGAACACACGACCATCGGCTTCGCTTTTGAGGGTGCTTGGCGCGCTCACTATGCAACAATCTAGAACACAACTGTGTGTGGTGCGCAGAGCTAGGTTTTGGCGGGGAAGCCAGGTTTTGGCATTCTGGGTGCGTTTTGGAGAGTAGAGACAACAAGTATTGTGGAAAAACTCCCAGGAAGAGTATTTTCTTCATTTTTTGACCAAAGCAGGTGCAGAAAGAGCCCAATTAGGGGTTTTTGGACATTTTGGATCCATTGGAGCCATCTATTCTACATTCTGAGCATTGTAAATATTTTTTTTTTTAAAGTTTTGAGAATATAATGAAAATGATCCATTGGAACCCAGACTAGAACATGTATCCCAAGAGGGGTGAAATCCTTTATCATTTTGTTGTGTTATGTGCTTATTTTGATGGTTGTTTATGACTGTTTTTGCTGTTCATTTTAAGTAAAAACTCAATAATTTTATGTGCTTGCAACTTCATCCAATTTACCAAGACACATACATTTTCCACTTGCAATCTTTATACACAAACCTTTATCATTTTCAAATCAAGTTGGTATCAAAACAAAGGTTTTTGAAGGTTTGATTTGTTTGCAAATGTTTTGTTTTCTGATGCTTACAATGTTGAATCTCACAAGAGTAAAAGGACAACTTGTGGAGCCAAGTTCTCAAATTTCAAGAAGGAGAACAATTAAATCACCTCAAGATTCAAGGAGGATTTCACCAAGTATGGCTCATGAGGAGAGTCATGAAATTCCTACTTCAGAAGAGGAAACTTTCAGAAAATCCTTTTATGATATGACAGAAATGGTGAAAGTTTTATTTGAAGAAAGGAATGCAAGGTTGCAAGGAGAAAGCTCAAATCCTCCAGAAGGCAATGAAGGTAATGGTGATAAAACTCCAAAAGGAAAAGGAGGAAATGGTGACACTCCACCTCCTTCACCTCCATCTTCCACTTCTTCTACCATTTCACAACCATGTCCAAATTCTCCAAAAGAACATGGTAAAATTCCTCCACAAACTCCTTTTCTTGAGCTTGATATTAATTTCGAATTGCCTATGTACAATGGAGAGGTAAATGTTGAGAAATTGGATAATTGGATTCGTTAGATTGAATTTTATCGTAGGATACAAAGAATCCAGGATGATGAAACTAAGATTCAACTTTCTTCTCTTAGATTGGAAGGTGCAACACTCATTTGGTGGGAAGCCAAAACACAAGAGGACATGAAGAAACATGGTAAAGTTTTATCCTCTTGGAATGATTTTATTGTTGCAATTAAAAGGAAATTTAATCCATTAGCATACATGCATAAAGCTATCATGGATTGGAAAAACTTTAGACAAGCTAAAGGGAAAAATGTGCAAAGCTACACTCAAGAATTCAGAAAAAGAGCTTTGATTTTGGGTATAGATTTATCTTCTCAAGAAACTTTACTCAAATATATTGGAGGATTGCATAGCTACTTGAGACACACAAATCTTATGTTTAACCCTTCAAATCTAGATGAAGTTTATGTACAAGAAACTCATTTAGAAACAAGAGCGAAGAATGATCCTCAAGAGGGTAGAAA
>SNQJ01S0031472.1:62191-79361 GCA_010110895.2 Picea sitchensis | reverse complement strand
TTTTAAGTTCTGTACATCATCTATGTTTGAGCACCAACTCAAAGTGAGGCTACTACCTCTGTTTTACAAGCTCCAAATTGTTGAGAGTACCAACTCTCTGGTTTCTCTAGCACCCACTAGAAGGAAGCACCAACTCCCTGAGTGTTCCAACACCAACTGGATGGAAGCACCTACTTCCAATTATACAAGTACCAACTTGTTTGAGAGGACCAACTCTCTAGTTTCTCTAGCACCCACTAGAAGGAAGCACCAACTCCCTAAATATTCCAGCACCAACTGGATTTATACAAGCACCAACATGTATACAAAAAACTTTGTGTTTTCTCGAGCACCACCCTGCCACTTTGTTTTCTAGCCATAACTAGATGGAAGCTACAACTTCCAATATTCAAGCCCCAAATCGAAGATCAGAGGACCACAGTCCTCCATAGCACCACCCTACCTCCCTGATTATAAATAAATGATTGAATAAACAACAACACAGATAAATCGATTCTTACCACTTCTTCTCTGTTCTGTAAATCTGTTCTGCTTCTAACTGTTCTGCAATTCTTCTCTTCCTCTGTCTGTTCTGCAATTCTACTCTGCTTCAAGCTGTTCTGCAATTCTTCTCTTGCTTCTATCTATTCCTCATATGTTACTCATCTCTGAGTTTTATCTCACACTACGCATATTGTCGGTCTCACACTGCGCATACTGTAATTTTCCCTTTCTTACAGTTCAACTCATTTTTCATTCAGAATGACCAACCACACACAATCAATGCGTGTTTCTTTTTATATTCTACAACCCCTTCAGTTACCCCTCAAGTCCCTAGAACAACGCTTCAGCAAATGAAATGCCAACAGTCCAAGAACCATGATTTGGTTATGCTAACTGAATCATAACTGAACAATTAATCGTGAAGAGAAACAATAGCCCTTCGATCAGATTTCCAAGTATCCAACACCGTTGGATTACAAGCACAAGGTCTCGCGTCGATTTCTCCATTTCACATTTCGACATTTCGACATTCTTGTGGTGAAGAGTCTCGACTCTTCATGTTACAATCGTCGAAAAGGAGCTTAGCTTGGTGCTAGCTCCTCCCTCTCACATGACCACTGACGGTGACCACAACCTACACCAAAAGGTTTTTTCGCATTTTGACATTCCTATGAAGAAGTGTCTCGACACTCCAAGTCGCAATCCCGGAAATGGAGCCAAATCAGTGGTCCACAAAACTTCATAATATGATCCCTTCTTTTCTTAATCGAACGGCTAACGAGATTTCAAAGTTTTTCCTTTCGAGTTTTCGAGACTTACAATAGTCCCTTTCGACATTTTGGAGTTCGAGACTTTGTGATGGTGGATTTTCTGCTTGCTATGTAAAACTATGAAATAGAAAGTTCTGATGTGACATAAACCTGCTGACGTCACACATGGATTGACACGTGCCTGAAATGTTGAATTAGCTTGACACTTGTCATTGCCTGATTGTGCCATGTGGTTTGTTGATGTGTCTGTTTCATGATTTCAAGGTTCGCTACTTCAAAGGTTAAAGTTCGTTTGATCTTTGATTTCCCGGTCTGCGAAACTCCGAAATGGAGTCTTTGTTGATGTGTCTGTTTTGGGATTTCAGGGTTCGCTACTTCAAAGGTTAAATTTGCTTTGATATTTGATTTCCCATTCTGCAAAACTCCAAAATGGAGTCTTTGATATGCTTCGATCTTTCGCATTTCAGGATTTCATCATTATTGTCGTGAGTGTCCTTGACACCTCCAACTCCCGGTATCTGAAACTCTGAAATGGAGATTAAGTCATGGTTTCGCATTTCTTTATTTCATCATTCTTGTCGTGAGTGTCCTTGATACCTCCAACTCCCAGTATCTGAAACTCCGAAATGGAGATTAAGTCGTGGTTTCGCATTTCGCAATTTTCTTCTGTGAGTTGCTTCCTTGACTCCTGGAGTTTACGCTTCTGATCTTGCCATGTGATCATCATTATGTTGTTGGTCTTGCCACTTTATCTTGTTCTTCATCGTCCGACTGAGATTTCCATCAATGACAAACAAATACTCTGCCTTCTGTCTTCCCGTAATAAATATGCCAACAATGTACCATTTCACGGTGACCTCCGTGAGGGTGCATTGAAATAGCCTCAAATGAATAGAATCGTCATTCAAAGTGTTAGATGAGTACCAAAGATGAAAAGTAGTGACATGATCACCCAGATATTCGCCATTATTGCCTTTGAATTTTGGAATGTCTGAAGGAATCTTGTTGGGGATGGGGGCCATAATGTATCATGACGCATGGGGTCATTCATTAATTTTGACAAATATGGAAGATTAAGCATAGCTAGAAAATGGAGTCGGGGTTGCGGCGTCTAATCCCATGCTCCCAAGAAAGATTGGTGTTGAGGGATTGCAGGCCATCCAAGGTTTTGGTATATGTCATGGCCCTTTCCTATAAGATAATATCCTCCTCCAAACTGATTCATAAAAGGTTGTATGGGAACCATACCTGCAGAAGCGGTTTAATGAGGGTTATATATGTTTCCCCTGATCAAAGGGGCTCTGGCCTGGGGATTTCCCATAGTGTGAAATTGACTCCCTCCTGATGGAACTCCGGAGGACAGAGAGGGATTCGCCATAATAAATGTGTTTTTTATAATCAACATGGAGGAAGAGGGGATAAAGGACAAAATATAGGAAGTGACTTGCCTGCCCGATTGAGCAGTCCATCCAGGACCATTGATTCTAGGATTAGGCCCAAAATAAAGAGGAGGACAACCTCCAACTATAGGATTCATTTGGTGAATATGGCCTCCACCAAATGAGAGAGTATCATACAAAGGAGCCATGCCCCTAGGTCAAAAACTAGGATTCACATTATCCACTAGAATGGAGGATGAGAGTTGCGACGTCATATTGGGCATACCAAAAGAAAATGGATTAGAGACCGAAGGTATTGACTGAAAATTGTAACCTGGTTTACCAAAAGGAGATCTGAAAGGGTTAGTTCCTATGGGTCGAGTAGAACCAACAAGTTGGGTAGCACTAGAGGTGGGGATACTGGCACCCCAACCATCGAGGTTGAAGGAGTCGAAGGGATCCCACTAATCACAGAAGGTATAGGAGTCGATGGACTCCTTGTGATGTTCGGGTTTTAATCAATACTCATAACTAGATGATCACAAGTCTGGGAGGTGGAGATATATGTACCATGTTTATTAAATTTACGCATTTTATAAGGAAACTTCGGTAAATACTCAGGATGCAGTGGAAATTTCAACAAACAACGAGACCTGTGAGGAGGTTGTTCTTGTTCCATGATGACTCAAGACTCGAGATATAAAACCTAATCCTAGGGCCAACTAATAATAAGAGAGAACACTAAAATAAATAAAAAATGTCAATGCACACAAACATGATATAGTGATTGAAAAGGGGCCTCCCTCACAAGAGTAGGTATGTCTCACCCAAGAGGGGCTTGAGACTCCCTTCAAAATATTGGAGGTATCAGAATCAGTTATAAGGGTCCTCATGGGCTTAACAACGTAGTCGACCAGATTCCCCCGGAGAGGTAATCCTCCATAAAGGTCGTGTGTTTTCCAACCCTTATCTGACTAAGGATACCTACAGAATAAGTAACCTATTTGGCTACCTATGTCAAGCAACTAGAGTCACCACAATATAACCAATGCATAGGTGAATAGTCGTAAGTCCAGTCCACTATATGGGTAAGGTAAAAAAGATTGAAATATTGAAAGCACAGCCTCTCATAGAGGTAAAGGTACTAGAAATACCTCCATATACGAATAGAACGCCATAAATATATCTGACGCTAAGAAGGTATTAGAGAGTTATCTTCGTGACCAACTTCGCGTGACCTCGTGCTTAACATTGGTGTGTGCGGAGCCTCCTGATGTCACTAATTACACAATGGGTTTCACCACTCCTTGTTCTGACACATATGTTTAGTTTAATATCCTTGGAGAAGTTTACTCACAAAATCCTATCCCAAGGCCCTATGTCCTATACTTGTTTGTGCACCTTGAAAAATAAAATCGTTTCTAATCAATTTTAATTAATCAATGTTAATTTTAATGGCCTTTGTTTACTCAAGAGGTGTGTTCATGAAAATAATGATATTATGACTCAACATATAAAAAGAAGAAAATATAAAAAACGCTGCTAAGCACTAGTCTTGAATTTCAAAGAGATAGTATGCTTCTAAATGCATTTTTTCCAATGCAATCTCTACAATTTCAATGAAATTCAATCTCTCCACATGTGTCAAAATCAATGCAAAGTAATCAAAAGTGAAAATGCCATAATCCCAAAATAGGATTTTTTTTTGTATTTTCGATATAAAGAAAAGAAAATGGAAGGACTAAATAGAAACTTCACAAGTAGACCCTACTGCAAGAAAAAATAGACAAGCCAAGAAGGAAATCAAGAAGCAAACAATCAGACCAATGTGCAACGACAACCAATGAAAAATATGATAAGAAATAATACCGCCCAAAAGTTCAACAATAAGAAGGCTTCCTATCACTCTGCAAGCACACAAAAGTTAGGACAGATACCCAAGAAGACTCAACAACCAACCAAACTCGCCCAACAAACACCAAACTCAGCCAACAAGAATAAAGAGTTGATGTACACAACTTTTTGAGAAAAACTCACATATATACGCACCCTACATGAAGAAATCTTGCGTATGTACGTGCCTGTCGAGGTAAAAATCGCGTATACCCAACAAAACACTGTCAGGGAAAGGGTTAAGCCAAGAAACTTAGATCCAAAGTAAAAAATAGGTTTTCAAGAAACAAGCGACAAGGAAGCTCAGGCTAATAGAGAGAAAATCAAGGAGAAAAACACTCCAAACCCCAAAAAAGAATATCAATCCCCACTATGGTTGCCAATTCTGTTACGAGATAAATCTCTCTATGACATGGGGTAAACCACAATAGACAAAATGACATGCAAAAATAAACTCTAATCCCAAATATTCTATATAAATGAAATGCTAACAAGACAAGGCCAAGAGCCTACCTCGTCCGGACGTTTGATGAATACCATCATTGAGCACACAACTCAAAGATTTATACCTACAACTTTTACTCAACAACCAAGATAAAAAATAATATAGTATAATATATAATGTGAGCATATATATTAGCATAATCCATTAACATACATGACAAATACACCCATGGAGTAATAATTCAAATATTCTCAAGATATCAATTGGACGAGAAAAGAGTATTTCTATTAAAATAATCAACAAAAGTATATATGTGACAAACTTCTGTAATGACACATATCAGAATCGGGAAACTAAGTCCCTCCAGCTGGGCCTCCACCACTTCAATCCTCCACCAAAGTTAAGCTCATATAAAGGAGTCAATGAGGTTCTCCATCACAAATAAGGAAGAGCTTGGGGGCTGAACAAGGAGTTCAGACTTTCAAGGACAAAGGGATGTAGACTCAATATGACTCAATTTATAGCCTTCAAATGGAACTGAAGGGATGAGTCGGAGCATTTCGAGTATATGGAAGGTCAAGGATCATGGATCTCGTGACATGGCATATAAACCTGACATTATTTTTAATTTTGAGCACCAAACATGTTATACACAGTCTGTAGTGGAGTGACCTGTGTATAATATTGTTGTATAATTGATAGGGCAAGTATATGTGGAAAAATATGTTTTTTTGGCTCTGGAAGGTAAAAAAGGGGACTTCAAGTCTGCACATGGAAATGGAAACATTATCCAAGCAAGTTGCATGGGGTGAGGAAATTTTTTTTGTAACAGACATGAGAACCCTGGGATAATCCATGATCAACATAAAAGATGTTGTGTTGTGGTAACATAGGTCGGAGGGACTCCTCGACATAGCAAGTCATAGGGATGCCTCGACTGTAAGACTCGGTAAAATCTTAGAATATCTTATTGTGCGAGAAATCCTTGGAAAGGAAAGATGGATCACCTAAGGGAATCTATAACAAAGAAGGGGATACCTGAGTTTGGGCATGGAGGGAGAGTGACTGCAGGGAATGGGAGACTTCGATAATTCTTGTAAATTATTAGTTGGGATCATGCACACAATGGGTATGTCAAGGAAAAAAATGGGCCAAGTTAGTAAGACAACCAACTGGATGAAGATCCATGAAATTGCACAGACAAGTATCGTGATGATATAAATATTCCCTCTTGAGTTTTAAACAAAAGTATTTTTTTTTCATGAAATTGTGATTTATATGCTTGTTGTTTGAAAATCATTGTAGGCATATGAAAAATGCCAAGAGTTTGGGAAAGGACTAGGTGGATAAAATTGAAATGTCTCTAAATCAGTTGAAGCATGAGGCATGACTGGTATTGTGGAGATGCAAAGAACACCGAGGACGATGTTCCTTTAAGAGGAAGGGGATTGTAATACCCTTGTTTCCTCCAGCTTGTAAATATAACTATATTTTTCTAAAAGGGTAGTGTAAATATTTATGCTACTAATGTAAAAAGGAAAATGTTAGACAACTACTGAGGGGGGATTTCCTACACAGGTTATGATTCCATGAGAGGGAAAAAAATGAGGAAATTTCCCTTGCCAATTCAAAATTCAATAAAAATCCATATTGCCCATTTTTCTATAATTGTAGTTAAAGGAGGAAGTGGGTAGTTGAATTATCATCTTCGCAGATTTATGAAAAGGAATGGGTGTTGTACCAGAACTTCCTTGTCTCAGAAGCATGGGAAGAAAAGTACCCATCTAGAGGATTCTAGGATGACTCACGAGTTGAGGGATTTGACTCACGAAATCTTACTGAGAAGGCATGAAATGAAGGGAAAATAACAAGCAGAGAAGATGAGAGATAGTTAGTTTATTCTGGGAGCCATTTTATTAATAGAGAGGATGTAGAGGAATGGTCTGGTGACCATTTTTAAAGAGCGAGAGCATGTGCAACTCTCTGGTTCTGAAGAGAACTGAGAAAAACAATTTCTCTAGGTGTAGGAACTGTGGGGAAATGTTTTCTAATCAAGCTGAGAAATGGAGTTGTAGAGATTTTGAGTGATTGAGAAATAAATCACAACAAGTTCCCTTTCTTGGTGGATAGAAAACAAGACTGCCAGTTTCCTGTGGGAAAAAGGAGAGTAACCATTGTCCCTTGTTGTTGCTGAGAAAAATAAGAACCTCTCTCTCATGGAATCATGACTTAGCTAGGGGGTGTCCAGTTGAGGAATAGACCAAGAGAAACTATGCCTATGGTTGGGTGGAAAAGGGAATACCCTTCAACAATTTCCAACTAATTCCAAGCTTTAGATAAGTGCTTTTCCAAGTTTTGTATTTGCTCGACTATTTTATTTTATAATATGGATTTCAAGTGCTAGATGTTTGCAGAAATTATTCTCCTATTGAAATGTTGAAATTTGTGATTTTGATTGCCTAGATGGCTGGGAAAAATCTAAAGTAAAGTTTTGGAAATCATATCATGTCATTGGTTTCCTGCCTGCTCCAATCTAGAAAAGGAAAGTCGTTAGTAATGGGATCTAAACCAAATTGGAGAACAATATTGGCTGATAATATGTATTAGTCTATATAAACTAATTCTCAAGTGGTAGTAAAGTCAAGCCACTGTAATCATCCCAAATCAGCTTGGTAATTACGAAAGTGCAACCTTCTGTTAGGAATTAGAAGGCTAGGCATATGACTTTGTCCTCTCTGTTGGTCTGGAAATCATACCAAACTTAGTACTTGAAGAAAGATAAACCCCTTGTTTGACAATAAGAGAAGAATCCACACATTAGAGAAGAGGCAAAGTATTTTTGCAAACAAACATTAGGAAAGGAATGAAAAATGCATTTTAAGTTTCTAAATGTGGAGAGAAATGAAAATTTGGAATTTAAAATATTGTGAGTAATCAAATTCCCTTTGAATTTTGTAAGAAACAAATTTTAGTTGGAATTTCACAATAAATTTGTATTCCAAAGGGAAATATTTAGGAATATTGACTAATTCCTTGAAAATAGGAAATAAATGCAGGTAAATAGGGGATTAGTAATCCTTGGTAAAAACCCTTGTTTTACCATGCAAAAGTCCACTCCATGAAAAATATTAATATGGAAAAATAATTTAAACAAATAAATGTTTCCTGAAATATAAGTGTATATATGTAAATGAATTTATGTATTTATATGTTTTTCTGGGCAAAGTTGAGCAAATGGCGAGTTCTGGTAAAATATAGTAAAATACCAAAGTTACCATTTAGATATTCTACTAATTGAATAATAAGGTTTCAAAATGTTATATTTGCACACTATAAATTTCTTAACCTGGTGTGCGAGTAATGGAGAATGGAAGTTTCTTCCTTTTGTGTAAAACTTTTTAACTGCACTGAAATTTCCAAGTTATGAAAATCATACTTTAATCAGACGGATCGACGTTCTTGGAGAAACTTCATTAATGGAGTTTATAAATTATCCTATTTTTCTCAACACAGAAGTATGTATAAAATGCATAATTCTTTAATTATTAAAGGCTTGGAGAATATATGTATTTTCCCGTATCCTTTCAACGTGAAAATATTTATATAATATTAAATATTAAACTAAGCTCGTTGGTGATTGGTCTTCAGAATCCCACCTTCGGAGTGGAAGGGAGACTGCATGAGAATTAAGTCTTAAGCCATTAGAGCGATGGCATGGACATTATGAAGTTTAAGTGCATTTTAAATATTACCCCTTCCCTTTCCTGATCGGTTGTCGGATAGGTGAGAAATGAGTAAAATCGTGGAGAGCGAAGACCAACGGAGATTCAAACATTATATTAATATAATAATTCAGGACCAATTCTACCTCGTTCGGAGTGAACCATTTAGAGTGAACAAAAGGAAGCACTCGAATGGCTTCGGAAACCATCAGAGCGATAGTCTAGGTGTATGCGAGTTCAAATCATTTATAATTATAATAATTTCTCTTTCCTTATTGGTTATCAGAGTAACGAGAAGGGTACATGCAAATTTACTCCAAAGGCTTCAACTTGTGATGAGAAATATGTGCTAAATTTTCAATATATTATAACAATTAACCTTGCTCCACCATAATTGGTTGTCAGATAAGTGAGAGGTGAGCACGTAAAGGTATGAATTACCAGAGATTAAATTAAAACTTAAAACATTATATATATATATATATATATATATATATATATATTCCTTTTTATTTGAAGCCTACTTGTCGGAGTTGTGAAAAAGGAGTTAACTATTAGAGTGCGAAGAGTTGGAGAATGAGGGCCATAGTACTATATGGTCATATATATATTTTAATAATAAAACACTTTTCTTTTCAGAGTGTTGAGATGACTACACGTATTCCAAGCCTGAATGGATATAATATTCAATATTATAATAATACAACACGAACACCAAAACCCTTTTTGAGTTGAATTTCGGAGTTGACCGTTCAGAATAAACGAAAGGGAGGTTTCAAATAGACAGCGAAGCCATCAGAGCGATGGCATGGCTTTTTATAAAGGTTCCCACACATATACAATGTTACGCATGAAGGAGGTTTGAATAACCTGGGATAAAATATAATATTAAATATGTTTTAATGCCTTTCTTTTCCTCTCCCAATATTTATATGTATTTAAATTAAATTACGTGAAATTCGGTATGGAGTTGTGTGCCGAGGAGGAAGTGAATTATATACTTTAACTAAGGTTAATAAATTTAATTATTTTGTGGCCTAATTAACCTCATTTTTTTATAATTAATTACTCATAATTATCATATGCGTAATTAATTGAATTAGTGCTAAACTACTTCTAAGGGGGAGAAAGAAAAAATAAAAATTCATTAATTATTGGGCCGGGATTATTAGGCTAAGAAAAAAATAATAACTGGATAATTAGTTTGTGGAGAATAATTATCCTTAATGAGGTTTAATTAATTAAATACCAAAGAGTGGTATTCTACGAAATATTAATTAAGTATTTTAATTGGATTATAGGATAGGGACAAATGTCATTCTCTAGTCGAGCAAGCCTATGCACCCTATGGTGACATGGCGAGTTGATGTTGACTAAGAGCATCAATGTGATGATGCGTGTTAATCTTCAATTGGTTGATGAGTTGATTGGGGTCCAATAGGATTCATAAACCTTAGGTGCCGAATGGAATCCTAAGCATAGGTCGAGAGATCTTTCATGCATCGAGACCATCCATCAAGGGAAGGGAATATTCCTCGATACCTTGGCTTTGAAGTGGTGAGATTACGCGAACTTCTCAAACTCTGAATGGATGGTATCAAGGGGAAATATTCCTCGATACCTTGGGTTCGGAGCGGAGATACTACATGAATTGATCAAAATATGAATGGATGGTATCGAGGGGGAATATTCCTCGATACAATATTTTTCAGAGGTAAGAAAAGAGTGTGTCGAGAGAAGGCCCTAGTTATGATGTACGCGGGACTACTTAGACCAAAGTTCCATTGTGGCAGACTAGGATAGAGCCACATCAAGACCAGGGTGTCGCCACCTCAGTTGGCATGGACAATGACAGGTCACAAGGATGCCACATGTTAGTAAGAGAGATGTTTTCTATGAAAACCCAAGAACTTCAGAAGGTCATAAACCTTGTTCCAAAGCTCAGTTCTCAACAAACTTACCATCATTGGAAATCTCTTAATGAGAAGAATATGATGGGGTTGTGATAGGGAATATTTAATATCGTTAGAAGAAGTGAAAATTTAATACCCCATACCCTAAAAAGGTACTTAGGAGGTTGGTTGATCCAAAAAGGATCCAGAGAAGGCTAACAATAACTCATAACTCACAAAGGCAACTCATAACGCTTAGAATGGTTCCAGCAGATAGAGAAAGGGAAAAAATGCAAAGTTCCCAAAACTCAGTGAAAATGGATTGATCGTGAAGAGTGCGTCACAAGATTTCTAATGGCACAAACGACTCGTCAAACAAAGTTATGGTTTGAACGATATTCACAGTCAATGTTGTGGTCAAACATGGCAAGTCAATAGGGGCCACATCATCATATGTACTGCTGATGTCAGCAACTGACATGGCAGGGTGACATCAACATGATAGATGTTGACTTTAGCATGCCATGTGGAAGTACCAGAGATTGCCACGTGTCACCTACCAATAATTTTTTCAGGGGTCCATGTGGACCAATAGAAAAATGCCATGTGGCACCTCTAGGTGACACCACGTGGCACCACCCAAAAAGCACCACGTGTCATGTACATATTGACATGGAGGTGATTTCAACGATCAGGTGGGCCAATCATTGGATACCACATGGCCCAATTAGTGGGCGACACGTGGCACCCCCGAAATGCCCAAGGAGGGCACGTGACCGAAAAATAAAAAAATATAAACAGACCCCTGCCAAATCTGGTGGAGGTCCCACCGTATCTAGCACATCCAATATAGATAGAGGCTAGTATCCAAATATAGCGGGGGTTATAACCAATGGACCAAAAAGGGAGGCCCGTGGGTTTGACCCTGAGACCTCCCCCCACATATAATGTTTTAATTATAGTGCCGACAACCAACTTGCCAACGAACTCGTTGGTAAATCCATCTGCCACATTTCTATTTAAGCAAGGTTCCACCCAGATAGAATGGGGGGGAATGGACCATACGAATGTGGACACTGTTTACAAGGCAAAGGACTGTCATTATTGCAGGTTGCAGAGGGCACGAAAACTGAGACAAAATTCTTCTTGGGCCTGGGAGTGCCAAAGTCAGATCGAGGCGTGGAGACAATCAATTTTGGGTAATTCGACACCACGAATTCAGTGGTGATGTCTTTTTTCAGATCCGAGCATTATTTTTGCAACTTGATTTCAAAATGAGGTTTACTTATGTATTTTTCAAAATTCTTTGCTGAGTTAATGAAAGAGCCTACCCATTTGAGAGAAAAACTCAGAGACATAGTCCACTAGGTACGAACTCCATTATCAAGTTTTGTGTTCAGATATGATGCTTATGTCTCTTATTTTTTAGTCCCTTCTTTAATGGTGCACTTTTATTTACACTCATTTAATGCAATTCTTAATAAGTCGCGATGAAAATATCCCAGATCACGTTGGTATCAAAGCAATTATATTTGACTTGAATTGTTGAGTGTGAATGCTTACTAGGGCCAAGAATAAATAGGGTGAAGGAACTCTAAATACATTCAATCCAGAATTTAATCGTGTATCCACAAGGAAGAAAATGGAAGAAGAGGACAAGTGTGATGAACAGGAGAAAAACTTTCACATGGTCTTTTATCGCATGTCAGAAATGGTCGAACAAATGTATGGAGATTACGAGAAGAGGATGAAGAAGAAAGGGAAGAAAAAGGAAGCACATGAAGATGATGATGCTTCGGTAAACCAAGGGGCTGGAGGAGATCCTCCTGAGCCTCCTTATTCACCTTCGAGTTCTAGTTCTTCTTCCTCTGAGAATTCTCATCATTATCATCATTCTAGCCATAAATCCTCTTTTAAGAAACCATTATTAAAGCTTGATGTAAAATTTTCTTTACCTATGTTTAATGGAGATGCTAATCCTGAAAAGATAGATAATGGGATCCGACAGATTGAAGTGTATTTTCATGTCCAACATATTGATGAAGAGGAGGTTAAAGTGAAACTAGCTTCTCTTCGGTTGGAAGGCACCACTCTCATATGGTGGGAGACCAAGCTGGAGGACATAAGTAAGTGTGGTAATCTTCTTTCCTCATGGTCAGAATTTAAGTTAGCGATAAGGAAGCAATTTTATCCATTAGGGTATTTACATAAAGCAATGATGGAATGGAAAACTTTAAGGAAAAGTAAAGGTCAAATAGTCCAAGTTTCACCGAGGAATTTAGGATGAAAGCACTTGCACTAAACCTTCCTCTAGATTCCTATGAAATGTTAATGAAGTATATTGGTGCCCTTCACAGTTATATTCATCATACTTTACTATTTTTTAACTCCACTAGTCTTGATGAAGCTTGTGTGCAATCCACTCAGCTTGAAAGTAGGGGTAAGAATGGATAGGAGCAAAATCCATTCAAGAACTCTAAAAACCATTTAAACAAAAAAGGAAATTGGAAGTACAAGAGGACAACTACAACAAATAAGGAAGAAGGAAAACCCTTTTGCAACCATTGCGAGAAAACTGGTCATGATAGCGAACATTGTTGGAAACTACATCCAGAGTTAAGGCCAAAGCAATTTGGAGGCAAGGGGAAGCCAAAGACCATTGCTACAGTGCGACATGATTTTGGTTCCAATTCAGGTGACGAAGAAAGGATCACAATAGTTGGGATGAAATGTAAAGATTCCTTTGATGCATGTTCAAGTTCTTTAAATGAATCACATGATGATGATAAAATGAGAAGTGCACTATTCCACATAAGAGTTGTATCAAAACATATGAATATAGACACATTATTTGATCCGGGTTCCCAAGTCAATTTAATATCAGAGACACTTGTTAAGAAATTGGAGTTAACCACAAGACCTCACCATAAACCTTACCCTCTTGGTTGGGTATCTGATAAAGCAAAGTTAAATGTCACTAAGCAGTGTAGGCTAAGATTTTCTATTGCTTCTAAGATGATAGATGAAGTGGATCTAGACGTGGTTCCTTTGGATGTCTGTGGTATTGTATTAGGGAGTCCCTATCTGTATGATAGAAAGGATATATTCTTTCAAGAGGAAAAAAATACCATCTTACAAAAGATGGAGTGGAATACATCATTAAATCTCACAACATAAAGGATAAATCAACACTTGTTAGTTCAAGCCAAGTAAAAAGAGTTATAAACACTAACAAGAATCTTGTACTCACGATTGTAAAGGGTGAATGCCATGATAAGTCTGATGTTGTTAATTCTCTTGATCCTTTACATAAGAATGAATTTCTTGAGATGAGACAGGTCTTTTAGTGGGAAGGAAACCAACAAAATACCTTCGACACTTTAAATATCAACATTGTGCCAATGCTTTCCTTACCTGACCTTCAACAACCATGCAAGTTTGAGACTAGTTCCAGTACCAATGACATAAGGAAATAAATTATTTTTAGATCTCCTACTGTTACATATATTGTTTTGAAGAATGTTCCCTTAGCTCATATCAATAATGATGGATGCTATACTATTAATGAAATCTTCAAAGATGTATGTGGGATCTTCCATGGTTTGTAGGTGAAAAAGTTTTGTTTGTGGGACAACTTACTCCACCATTTGAGTAAACCTAGCTTTCCTTCCTACAGGGAAGCGCATGTAACTGTAGAAGCTTTTGTTTCATTTGTACTTGGGCATTTGGGAATTGTAATGTATTTATAGGGATGGAATTTTCCTCAGGAAAATATTTGTAACTAGTATTGTAAAGGAATGTGTGTTGTACTTTTGTAATGCCACTATTGAAAGAACAAGGATGCACACACCACTTCCTATTTCCTCTTATCATTGGGAATTTTTTTCAGTGGATTTTGTAAGGGGAGTACCCATGTCTAGTATGAGTCATGTCTACTTAGGTGTAGCAGTGTATAGGTTGTGTGACAAGCAGGTTGCTCATTTGTTATCCCAATATGTAAGGGTCCATTTCGAGTTGTCCACATTCATTATCTCCAGTCGAGAGTCTCTATTGTTAGGGGAATATTGGACAAAGTTTTGGCATCTCATGGAAACCATGATGGGGAGGAGCATTTCTTTCCTTCTACAAGTTGACAAACAGATAGAGGTGGTAAACAATACGATGGTCCAATTGCTTCAAGGATATTGCAGCCAACATCCTAAGTCATGGGATGATCAGTTACTATATGTCCAACCTATGTATGGTCAAGTCATGTATTCCTTCGCTCAGGATTCTCCAATTGAGACTTGTATTGGGTATTTACCTAAGATCCCCTTGGACTTGTTGTATGGAAAAAATGTCAGGGAGAGAGATGTAGCCTGTAAGTTCATTCAGAGGGTTCAGCAGGTCAACCAAACAGTCAAAGAGAAGATGGAGGAAGATGTCATCCTAGATCGAAGACTGAGGAATTCACATAGGAATGACATTACTTATCTTTGAGTATGCCTAAAAGGTACACAGTCCAACAAGGCATGGAAGATCAAGAAGGAAAGAGTGAGGGAGAAATCCCTTCACTTACCAATTGTTTGATGAAAGATTTTGGTGGTCCAAAAATATCTCAGTGGGAAGGCGTGATCCAAAAAGGATCCATAGAAGCATAAGAATAACTTAGAACTCACAGAGGAAACTCAGAACGCTCAGAATTGCTCAAGCAGATAGAGAAAGGGAAAAAATTCAAAGTTCCCCAAACTCAATCAAAATGGCATGATCATGAAGAGTGCGTCACAAGATTTCTAACAATGCAAACGTCTCGTCAAGCGGAGTTACGGTTTGAAAGATATTCACGGTCAAAGTTGTGGTCAAACAAGGCAAGTCAACAGGGGCCACATCATCATCCGTACTGCTGACGTCAGTAACTGACATGGAAGGGTGACATTTTCTGACATCAGCATGCCATGTGGAAGTACCATAGACTGCCATGTGTCACCCGCCAATATGCTTTTCAGGGGTCCATGTGGACCAGTAGAAAAATGCCACATGGCACCTCCAAGTGATGCCACATGGCACCACCCAGAAAGCACCACATGTCATGTATGGATTGATGTGGAGGTGACATCAGCGATAAGGTGGGACAATCAACAAATTCAATGTGGCCCAATCAACGGGCGACACGTGGCACCCCTGAAATGCCCAAGGAGGGCCAGTGACCAAAAAATCAAAAAAATATAAACAACCCCCTCCAAATATGGCAGAGGTCTTGTTGTATCTAGCACATCTGCCAGAGATAGAGGCCAGTATCCAAATATAGCAGGGGTTATAACCAATGGCTAAAAAGGGAGGCCCACGGGTTTGACCCCGAGACCTCCCCCCACATATAACGTTTTAATTATAGCGCTGACAACCAACTCTCCAACGAACCCGTTGGTAAATCCATCTGCCACATTTCTATTTAAGCCAGGTTCCTCCCAGCTAGAATGGGGGGGCACAGACCATACAACTACGAGCACAATTTATGAGGAAAAGGAATGTCATTATTGCAGGTTGTAGAGGGCACAAAAATCGAGAAAAAATTCTTCTTGGTCTGGGAGTGCCAGAGTCAGATTGAGGCATGGAGACAATAATTTTTGGGTAATTCGACACCACAAATTCAATGGTGATGTTTGTTTTCTAATCTGAGCATTATTTTTGCATCTTGATTTCAGAATGAGGTATACTTATGTATTTTTCCAAATTCTTTACCGAGTTAATGAAAGAGCCTACCCATTTGAGAGTAGGACCTGGAGACGTAGTCCACCAGGGACAAACTCCGTTATCAAGTTTTTGTGTTCAGATATGATGCTTATGTCTCTTCATTTTTGAGTTTTCCCTTATTTAATTGTGCACTTTAATTTATGCTCATTTAATGCAATTATTTATAAGTCATGATGAAAAGATCCCAGATCATTGGGTGTGTGAGAGTATATCGGTCCACCGGGTATTGAGTATCATATTTTCTCACTTGACACTACTCTGATGTTTTCGATATCTGGTATCTAGAGTACAAGCCCATTGGGGCACCAACCAACCGAGATATTGATCACCGACTCCCAACACTTGACACTACTTAAGATATTTCTGATATCCGGTATTTGGGGTACAAGCCCACCAGGGTATCGACTGACCTAGGCTATCGGGTATTGGCGAACTGGGTATCGGATCTCCCCACACTTGACACTAATAAAATGTTCCGATGTTCAATATCTGGGGTATCGGCTCACCTAGGATATCGAGTATCAGTCCACTGGGTATCGAATCTTCGCACACTTGACGCTACTAAATTGTTCTGATATCTAGTACCCATGGTATTGGCCCACCAGATACTATATTCAAAAGTTTATATTGTGCATAGTTCCACAAGGTTTTGTGAATCCCTTCATCTCACACAAGTAACATAAGGTTCCTTTTTCATTATAAAAATCTTAGTCAAGCATTTTCCCATGCATGTGGGATAAATATTTAACGCCAACCGTAGATCAATGGTGGAGATTCCATGTTAAGGCGAGATCGATGGCTAATGTGCACTGTCTCTCCGAAAGGAAAATCTATTGGTTATGATGCCTATATCGAG